>CM031947.1:7334084-7418540 GCA_018749465.1 Paracanthobrama guichenoti | reverse complement strand
AATTGGTGATGTAAAGTCAGAATTGAGTGATGTAAGTCAGAATTGAGTGATATAAAGTCAGAATTGAGTGATATAAAGTCAGGGTGAGTGATGTAAAGTCAGAATTGAGTGATGTAAAGTCAGAATTGAGTGATGTAAAGTCAGAATTGAGTGATGTAAAGTCAGAATTTGTGATGTAAAGTCAGAATTGAGTGATGTAAAGTCAGAATTGAGTGATATAAAGTCAGAATTGAGAGATGTAAGAGTCAAAGTGATGTAAATTGAGTGATGTAAAGTCAGAATTGAGTGATATAAAGTCAGAATTGAGATGTAAGTGATGATGTAAAGTCAGAATTGAGTGATGTAAAGTCAGAATTGGGTGATGTAAAGTCAAATTGAGTGATGTAAAAGTCAGAATTGAGTGATATAAAGTCAGAATTGAGTGATATAAAGTCAGGAATTGAGTGATATAAAGTCATTGAGTGATGTAAAGTGAATTGGTGATATAAAGTCAGAATTGAGTGATATAAAGTCAGAATTGAGTGATGTAAAGTCAGAATTGAGTGATGTAAAGTCAGAATTGAGTGATGTAAAGTCAGAATTGAGTGATGTAAAGTCAGAATTGAGTGATGTAAAGTCAGAATTGAGTGATGTAAAGTCAGAATTGAGTGATGTAAAGTCAGAATTGAGTGATGTAAGTCAGAATTGAGTGATGTAAAGTCAGAATTGAGTGATATAAAGTCAGAATTGAGTGATATAAAGTCAGAATTGAGTGATATAAAGTCAGAATTGAGTGATGTAAAAGTCAGAATTGAGTGATGTAAAGTCAGGAATTGAGTGATATAAAGTCAGAATTGAGTGATGTAAAGTCAGAATTGAGTGATGTAAAGTCAGAATTGAGTGATGTAAAGTCAGAATTGAGTGATGTAAAGTCAGAATTGAGTGATGTAAAGTCAGAATTGAGTGATGTAAAGTCAGAATTGAGTGATGAATTGAGTGAAAGTCAGAATTGAGTGATGTAAAGTCAGAATTGAGTGATGTAAAGTCAGGGTGAGTGATATAAAGTCAGGGTGGAGTGATGTAAAGTCAGAATTGAGTGATGTAAAGTCAGAATTGAGTGATGTAAAGTTGGGTGAATTGAAGTGATTGAGTGATGTAAGTCAGAATTGAGTGATATAATTGATTGATGTAAAGTCAGAATTGAGTGATGTAAAGTCAGAATTGAGTGATATAAAGTCAGAATTGAGTGATGGAGTGATGTAAAGTCAGAATTGAGTGATGTAAAAGTCAGAATTGAGTGATGTAAAGTCAGAATTGGAGTGATGTAAAGTCAGAATTGGTGATGTAAAGTCAGAATTGAGTGATATAAAAGTCAGAATTGAGTGATATAAAGTCAGAATTGAGTGATATAAAGTCAGAATTGGGTGAGTGAGAATGAGTGATATAAAGTCAATTGAGTGATGTAAAGTCAGAATTGAGAGATGTAAAGTCAGAATTGAGTGATGTAAAGTCAGAATTGAGTGATGTAAAGTCAGAATTGAGTGATATAAAGTCAGAATTGAGTGATGTAAAGTCAGAATTGAGTGATGTAAAGTCAGAAGTGATATAAATCAGAATTGAGTGATGTAAAGTCAGAATTGAGTGATGTAAAGTCAGAATTGAGTGATGTAAAGTCAGAATTGAGTGATGTAAAGTCAGAATTGAGAGATATAAAGTCAGAATTGAGTGATATAAAGTCAGAATTGAGTGATGTAAAGTCAGAATTGAGTGATGTAAAGTCAGAATTGAGTGATATAAAGTCAGAATTGAGTGATGTAAAGTCAGAATTGAGAGTGATGTAAAGTCAGAATTGAGTGATATAAAGTCAGAATTGAGTGATGTAAAGTCAGAATTGGAGTGATATAAAGTCAGAATTGAGAGATGTAAAGTCAGAATTGAGTGATGTAAAGTCAGAATTGAGTGATGTAAAGTCAGAATTGAGTGATATAAAGTCAGAATTGAGTGATGTAAAGTCAGAATTGAGTGATGTAAAGTCAGAATTGAGTGATATAAAGTCAGAATTGAGTGATATAAAGTCAGAATTGAGTGATATAAAGTCAGAATTGAGTGATGTAAAGTCAGAATTGAGTGATATAAAGTCAGAATTGAGTGATGTAAAGTCAGAATTGAGTGATGTAAAGTCAGAATTGAGTGATATAAAGTCAGAATTGAGTGATATAAAGTCAGAATTGAGTGATGTAAAGTCAGAATTGAGTGATATAAAGTCAGAATTGAGTGATGTAAAGTCAGAATTGAGTGATGTAAAGTCAGAATTGAGTGATGTAAAGTCAGAATTGAGTGATGTAAAGTCAGAATTGAGTGATATAAAGTCAGAATTGAGTGATGTAAAGTCAGAATGGTGATATAAAGTCAGAATTGAGTGATGTAAAGTCAGAATTGAGTGATGTAAAGTCAGAATTGAGTGATATAAAGTCAGAATTGAGTGATATAAAGTCAGAATTGAGTGATGTAAAGTCAGAATTGAGTGATATAAAGTCAGAATTGAGTGATGTAAAGTCAGAATTGAGTGATGTAAAGTCAGAATTGAAGTCAGAATTGAGTGATGTAAAGTCAGAATTGAGTGATGTAAAGTCAGAATTGAGTGATATAAAGTCAGAATTGAGTGATGTAAAGTCAGAATTGAGTGATATAAAGTCAGAATTGAGTGATATAAAGTCAGAATTGAGTGATGTAAAGTCAGAATTGAGTGATGTAAAGTCAGAATTGAGTGATGTAAAGTCAGAATTGAGTGATGTAAAGTCAGAATTGAGTGATGTAAAGTCAGAATTGAGTGATATAAAGTCAGAATTGAGTGATATAAAGTCAGAATTGAGTGATGTAAAGTCAGAATTGAGAGATGTAAAGTCAGAATTGAGTGATATAAAGTCAGAATTGAGTGATGTAAAAGTCAGAATTGAGTGATATAAAGTCAGAATTGAGTGATATAAAGTCAGAATTGAGTGATGTAAAGTCAGAATTGAGTGATGTAAAGTCAGAATTGAGTGATGTAAAGTCAGAATTGAGTGATGTAAAGTCAGAATTGAGTGATGTAAAGTCAGAATTGAGTGATGTAAAGTCAAAGTCAGAATTGAGTGATATAAAGTCAGAATTGAGTGATGTAAAGTCAGAATTGAGTGATGTAAAGTCAGAATTGAGTGATATAAAGTCAGAATTGAGTGATGTAAAGTCAGAATTGAGTGATGTAAAGTCAGAATTGAGTGATGTAAAGTCAGAATTGAGTGATGTAAAGTCAGAATTGAGTGATGTAAAAGTCAGAATTGTGTGATGTAAAGTCAGAATTGAGTGATGTAAAGTCAGAATTGAGTGATGTAAAGTCAGAATTGAGTGATGTAAAGTCAGAATTGAGTGATGTAAAGTCAGAATTGAGTGATGTAAAGTCAGAATTGAGTGATGTAAAGTCAGAATTGAGTGATGTAAAGTCAGAATTGAGTGATGTAAAGTCAGAATTGAGTGATGTAAATGAATTGAGTGATGAATTCAGAATTGTGATGTAAAGTCAGAATTGAGTGATGTAAAGTCAGAATTGAGTGATGTAAAGTCAGAATTGAGTGATGAATTGAGTGATATAAAGTCAGAATTGAGTGATGTAAAGTCAGAATTGAGTGATGTAAATTGAGTGATGTAAAGTCAGAATTGAGTGATGTAAAGTCAGAATTGAGTGAGTAAAGTCAGAATTGAGTGATGTAAAGTCAGAATTGAGTGATGTAAAGTCAGAATTGAGTGATGTAAAGTCAGAATTGAGTGATGAATTGAGTGATGTAAAGTCAGAATTGAGTGATGTAAAGTCAGAATTGAGTGATGTAAAGTCAGAATTTAGTGATATAAAGTCAGAATTGAGTGATGTAAAGTCAGAATTGAGTGATGTAAAGTCAGAATTGAGAGATGTAAAAGTCAGAATTGAGTGATGTAAAGTCAGAATTGAGTGATGTAAAGTCAGAATTGAGTGATGTAAAGTCAGAATTGAGTGATGGATTGGTGATGTAAAGTCAGAATTGAGTGATGTAAAGTCAGAATTGAGTGATGTAAAGTCAGAATTGAGTGATGTAAAGTCAGAATTGAGTGATGTAAAGTCAGAATTGAGTGATGTAAAGTCAGAATTGAGTGATGTAAAGTCAGAATTGAGTGATGAATTGAGTGATGTAAAGTCAGAATTGAGTGATGTAAAGTCAGAATTGAGTGATGTAAAGTCAGAATTGAGTGATGAATTGAGTGATGTAAAGTCAGAATTGAGTGATGTAAAGTCAGAATTGAGTGATGTAAAGTCAGAATTGAGTGATGTAAAGTCAGAATTGAGAGATATAAAGTCAGAATTGAGTGATATAAAGTCAGAATTGTGATATAAAGTCAGAATTGAGTGATGTAAAGTCAGAATTGAGTGATGTAAAGTCAGAATTGAGTGATGTAAATCAGAATTGAGTGTAAAGTCAGAATTGAGTGATGTAAAGTCAGAATTGAGTGATGTAAAGTCAGAATTGAGTGATGTAAAGTCAGAATTGAGTGATGAAGTTGAGTGATGTAAAGTCAGAATTGAGTGATGTAAAGTCAGAATTGAGTGATGTAAAGTCAGAATTGAGTGATAAAGTTGAAGTGATGTAAAGTCAGAATTGAGTGATGTAAAGTCAGAATTGAGTGATATAAAGTCAGAATTGAGTGATGTAAAGTCAGAATTGAGTGATATAAAGTCAGAATTGAGGATGTAAAGTCAGAATTGAGTGATGTAAAGTCAGAATTGAGTGATGTAAAGTCAGAATTGAGTGATGTAAAGTCAGAATTGAGTGATGTAAAAGTCAGAATTGAGTGATATAAAGTCAGAATTGAGTGATGTAAAGTCAGAATTGAGTGATATAAAGTCAGAATTGAGTGATGTAAAGTCAGAATTGTGAGATGTAAAGTCAGAATTGAAGTGATGATAAAGTCAGAATTGAGTGATGTAAAGTCAGAATTGAGTGATGTAAAGTCAGAATTGAGTGATGTAAAGTCAGAATTGAGTGATATAAAGTCAGAATTGAGTGATGTAAAGTCAGAATTGAGTGATGTAAAGTCAGAATTGAGTGATATAAAGTCAGAATTGAGTGATATAAAGTCAGAATTGAGTGATGTAAAGTCAGAATTGAGTGATGTAAAGTCAGAATTGAGTGATGTAAAAGTCAGAATTGAGTGATAAAGTCAGAATTGAGTGATGTAAAGTCAGAATTGAGTGATGTAAAGTCAGAATTGAGTGATATAAAGTCAGAATTGAGAGATGTAAAGTCAGAATTGGAGTGATAAAGTCAGAATTGAGTGATGTAAAGTCAGAGGGTGAGTGATGTAAAGTCAGAATTGAGTGATGTAAAATCAGAATTGAGTGATGTAAAGTCAGAATTGAGTGATGTAAAGTCAGAATTGAGTGATATAAAGTCAGAATTGAGTGATGTAAAGTCAGAATTGAGTGATATAAAGTCAGAATTGAGTGATGTAAAGTCAGAATTGAGAGATGTAAAGTCAGAATTGAGTGATGTAAAGTCAGAATTGAGTGATGTAAAGTCAGAATTTAGTGATATAAAGTCAGAATTGAGTGATGTAAAGTCAGAATTGAGTGATGTAAAGTCAGAATTGAGTGATGTAAAGTCAGAATTGAGTGATATAAAGTCAGAATTGAGTGATGTAAAGTCAGAATTGAGTGATGTAAAGTCAGAATTGAGTGAGATGTAAAGTCAGAA
The DNA here is from genome assembly GCA_018749465.1 of Paracanthobrama guichenoti. NCBI lineage: Eukaryota > Metazoa > Chordata > Actinopteri > Cypriniformes > Gobionidae > Paracanthobrama > Paracanthobrama guichenoti. The sequence continues at coordinate 7,412,802 of CM031947.1, read as the reverse complement.
TTGAGTGATGTAAAGTCAGAATTGAGTGATATAAAGTCAGAATTGAGTGATGTAAAGTCAGAATTGAGTGATGTAAAGTCAGAATTGTGATGAAGTCAAAGTCAGAATTGAGTGATGTAAAGTCAGAATTGAGTGATGTAAAGTCAGAATTGAGTGATGTAAAGTCAGAATTGAGTGATGTAAAGTCAGAATTGAGTGATGTAAAGTCAGAATTGAGTGATGTAAAGTCAGAATTGAGTGATGTAAAGTCAGAATTGAGTGATGTAAAGTCAGAATTGAGAGATGTAAAGTCAGAATTGAGTGATGTAAAGTCAGAATTGAGTGATGTAAAAAGTGAGTGATGTAAAGTCAGAATTGAGTGATGTAAAGTCAGAATTGAGTGATGTAAAGTCAGAATTGAGTGATGAATTGAGTGATGTAAAGTCAGAATTGAGTGATGTAAAGTCAGAATTGAGTGATGTAAAGTCAGAATTGATGTGAGTGTAAAGTGATGTAAAGAATTGAGTGATGTAAAGTCAGAATTGAGTGATGAATTGAGTGATGTAAAGTCAGAATTGAGTGATGTAAAGTCAGAATTGTGATGTAAAAGATGAATTGAGTGATGTAAAGTCAGAATTGAGTGATGTAAAGTCAGAATTGAGTGATGTAAAGTCAGAATTGAGTGATGAATTGAGTGATGTAAAAGTCAGAATTGAGTGATGTAAAGTCAGAATTGAGTGATGTAAAGTCAGAATTGAGTGATGTAAAGTCAGAATTGAGTGATGTAAAGTCAGAATTGAGTGATGTAAAGTCAGAATTGAGAGATATAAAGTCAGAATTGAGTGATGTAAAGTCAGAATTGAGTGATGTAAAGTCAGAATTGAGTGATGTAAAGTCAGAATTGAGTGATATAAAGTCAGAATTGAGTGATGTAAAGTCAGAATTGAGTGATGTAAAGTGAATTGAGTGATGAATTGAGTGATGTAAAGTCAGAATTGAGTGATGTAAAGTCAGAATTGAGTGATGTAAAGTCAGAATTGAGTGATAAAGTCAGAATTGAGTGATGTAAAGTCAGAATTGAGTGATGTAAAGTCAGAATTGAGTGATGTAAAGTCAGAATTGAGTGATGTAAAGTCAGAATTGAGTGATGTAAAGTCAGAATTGAGTGATGTAAAGTCAGAATTGAGTGATGTAAAGTCAGAATTGAGTGATGTAAAAGTCAGAATTGAGTGATGAATTGAGTGATGTAAAGTCAGAATTGAGTGATGTAAAGTCAGAATTGAGTGATGTAAAGTCAGAATTGAGTGATGTAAAGTCAGAATTGAGTGATGTAAAGTCAGAATTGAGTGATGTAAAGTCAGAATTGAGTGATGTAAAGTTGAATTGAGTGATGTAAAAGTCAGAATTGAGTGATGTAAAGTCAGAATTGAGTGATGTAAAGTCAGAATTGAGTAAAGTCATGAATGAGGTGACGTAAAGTCAGAATTGAGTGATGTAAAGTCAGAATTGAGTGATATAAAGTCAGAATTGAGTGATGTAAAGTCAGAATTGAGTGATGTAAAGTCAGAATTGAGTGATGTAAAGTCAGAATTGAGTGATATAAAGTCAGAATTGAGTGATGTAAAGTCAGAATTGAGTGATGTAAAGTCAGAATTGAGTGATGTAAAGTCAGAATTGAGTGAGTGATGTAAAGTCAGAATTGAGTGATGTAAAGTCAGAATTGAGTGATGTAAAGTCAGAATTGAGTGATGAAAAGTCAGAATTGAGTGATGAAAAAGTCAGAATTGAGTGATGTAAAGTCAGAAGAGGAGTGATGTAAAGTCAGAATTGAGTGATGTAAAGTCAGAATTGAGTGATGTAAAGTCAGAATTGAGTGATGTAAAGTCAGAATTGAGTGATGTAAAGTCAGAATTGAGTGATGTAAAGTCAGAATTGAGTGATATAAAGTCAGAATTGAGTGATGTAAAAGTCAGAATTGAGTGATGTAAATGTCAGAATTGAGTGATGTAAAATTGAGTGATGTAAAGTCAGAATTGAGTGATGTAAAGTCAGAATTGAGTGATGTAAAGTCAGAATTGAGTGATGTAAAGTCAGAAGAATTGAGTGATGTAAAGTCAGAATTGAGTGATGTAAAGTCAGAATTGAGTGATGTAAAGTCAGAATTGAGTGATGAATTGAGGATGTAAAGTCAGTGATGTAAAGAATTGAGTGATGTAAAGTCAGAATTGAGTGATGAAGTCAGAATTGGTGATGTAAAGTCAGAATTGAGTGTGATTGAGTGATGTAAAGTCAGAATTGAGTGATGTAAAGTCAGAATTGAGTGATGTAAAGTCAGTGAGTGATATAAAGTGAGTGATGTAAAGTCAGAATTGAGTGATGTAAAGTCAGAATTGAGTGATGTAAAGTCAGAATTGAGTGATGAATTGAGTGATGTAAAGTCAGAATGGAGTGATGTAAAGTCAGAATTGAGTGATGTAAAGTCAGAATTGAGTGATGTAAAGTCAGAATTAGTGAGTCAGAATTGAGTGATGTAAAAGTCAGAATTGAGTGATGTAAAGTCAGAATTGAGTGATGTAAAGTCAGAATTGAGTGATGTAAAGTCAGAATTGAGTGATGTAAAGTCAGAATTGAGTGATGTAAAGTCAGAATTGAGTGATGTAAAGTCAGAATTGAGTGATGTAAAGTCAGAATTGAGTGATGTAAAGTCAGAATTGATTGTGATGTAAAGTCAGAATTGTGAGTGAAAGTCAGAATTGAGTGATGTAAAGTCAGAATTGAGTGATGAGTCAGAATTGAGTGATGTAAAGAATTGAGTGATGTAAAGTCAGAATTGAGTGATGTAAAGTCAGAATTGAGTGATGTAAAGTCAGAATTGAGTGATGTAAAGTCAGAATTGAGTGATGTAAAGTCAGAATTGAGTGATGTAAAGTCTGAATTGATTGATGTAAAGTCAGAATTGAGTGATGTAAAGTCAGAATTGAGTGATATAAAGTCAGAATTTGAGAGATGTAAAGTCAGAATTGAGTGATGTAAAGTCAGAATTGAGTGATGTAAAGTCAGAATTGAGATGATGTCAAGTCAGAATTGAGGATGTAAAGTCAGAAAAGAGTGATATAAAGTCAGAATTGAGTGATGTAAAGTCAGAATTGAGTGATGTAAAGTCAGAATTGAGAGATGTAAAGTCAGAATTGAGTGATGTAAAGTCAGAATTGAGTGATGTAAAGTCAGAATTGAGTGATGTAAAGTCAGAATTGAGTGATGTAAAGTCAGAATTGAGAGATGTAAAGTCAGAATTGAGTGATGTAAAGTCAGAATTGAGTGATATAAAGTCAGAATTCAGAGTGATGTAAAGTCAGAATTGAGTGATGTAAAGTCAGAATTGAGTGAGATGTAAAGTCAGAATTGAGTGATGTAAAGTCAGAATTGAGTGATGTAAAGTCAGAATTGAGTGATGTAAAGTCAGAATTGAGTGATGTAAAGTCAGAATTGAGTGATGTAAAGTCAGAATTGAGTGTGATGTAAAGTCAGAATTGAGTGATGTAAAGTCAGAATTGAGTGATGTAAAGTCAGAATTGAGTGATGTAAAGTCAGAATTGAGTGATGTAAAAGTCAGAATTGAGTGATGTAAAGTCAGAATTGAGTGATGTAAAGTCAGAATTGAGTGATGTAAAGTGAGTGATGTAAAGTCAGAATGTGATGTAAAGTCAGAATTGAGTGATGTAAAGTCAGAATGATGTAAAGTGACCGGTTGATGTGTAAAGTCAGAATTGAGAGATGTAAAGTCAGAATTGAGTGATGTAAAGTCAGAATTGAGTGATGTAAAGTCAGAATTGTGAGATGTAAAGTCAGAATTGAGTGATGTAAAGTCAGAATTGAGTGATGTAAAGTCAGAATTGAGTGATGTAAAGTCAGAATTGAGTGATGTAAAGTCAGAATTGAGTGATGTAAAGTCAGAATTGAGTGATGTAAAGTCAGAATTGGTGATGAATTGAGTGATGTAAAGTCAGAATTGAGTGATGTAAAGTCAGAAGAAAGTAAAGTCAGAGAAGTGATGTAAAAGTCAGTGATGTAAAGTCAGAAATTGAGTGATGTAAAGTCAGAATGATGTAAAGTCAGAGGATTGAGTGATATAAAGTCAGAATTGTGAGTGATGTAAAGTCAGAATTGTGAGATGTAAAGTCAGAATTGAGTGATGTAAAGTCAGAATTGAGGATGTAAAGTCAGAATTGAGTGATGTAAAGTCAGAATTGAGTGATGTAAAGTCAGAATTGAGTGATGTAAAGTCAGAATTGAGTGATGAATTGAGTGATGTAAAGTCAGAATTGAGTGATGTAAAGTCAGAATTGAGTGATGTAAAGATCAGAATTGAGTGATGTAAAGTCAGAATTGAGTGATGATGTCAGAAGTGATGTAAAGTCAGAATTTGAGATGTAAAGTCAGAATTGGGTGATGTAAAGTCAGAATTGAGTGATGTAAAGTCAGAATTGAGTGATGAAGTCAGAAGGATGTGATGTAAAGTCAGAATTGAGTGATGTAAAGTCAGAATTGAGTGATGTAAAGTCAGAATTGAGTGATGAATTGAGTGATGTAAAGTCAGAATTGAGTGATGTAAAGTCAGAATTGAGTGATGTAAAGTCAGATTTGAGAGATGTAAAGTCAGAATTGAGTGATGTAAAGTCAGAATTGAGTGATGTAAAGTCAGAATTGAGAGATATAAAGTCAGAATTGAGTGATATAAAGTCAGAATTGAGTGATGAATTGAGTGATGTAAAGTCAGAATTGAGTGATGTAAAGTCAGAATTGAGTGATGAATTGAGTGATGTAAAGTCAGAATTGAGTGATGAATTGAGTGATGTAAAGTCAGAATTGAGTGATGTAAAGTCAGAATTGGAGTGATGTAAAGTCAGAATTGAGTGATGTAAAGTCAGAATTGAGTGATATAAAGTCAGAATTGAGTGATATAAAGTCAGAATTGAGTGATGTAAAGTCAGAACTGAGTGATGTAAAGTCAGAATTGAGTGATGAATTGAGTGATGTAAAGTCAGAATTGAGTGATGTAAAGTCAGAATTGAGAGATGTAAAGTCAGAATTGAGTGATATAAAGTCAGAATTGAGTAATGTAAAGTCAGAATTGAGTGATGTAAAGTCAGAATTGAGTGATGTAAAGTCAGAATTGAGTGATGAATTGAGTGATGTAAAGTCAGAATTGAGTGATGTAAAGTCAGAATTGAGTGATATAAAGTCAGAATTGAGTAATGTAAAGTCAGAATTGAGTGATGTAAAGTCAGAATTGAGTGATGTAAAGTCAGAATTGAGTGATGTAAAGTCAGAATTGAGTGATGAAAAATCAGAATTGAGTGATGTAAAGTCAGAATTGAGTAATGTAAAGTCAGAATTGAGTGATGTAAAGTCAGAATTGAGTGATGTAAAAGTCAGAATTGAGTGATGTAAAGTCAGAATTGAGTGATGTAAAGTCAGAATTGAGTGATATAAAGTCAGAATTGAGTGATATAAAGTCAGAAGTGAGTGATGTAAAGTCAGAATTGAGTGATATAAAGTCAGAATTGAGTGATGTAAAGTCAGAATTGTGAGATGTAAAGTCAGAATTGAGTGATGTAAAGTCAGAATTGAGTGATATAAAGTCAGAAGTGAGTGATGTAAAGTCAGAATTGAGTGATGTAAAGTCAGAATTGAGAGATATAAAGTCAGAATTGAGTGATATAAAGTCAGAATTGAGAGATATAAAGTCAGAATTGAGTGATAAAAAGTCAGAATTGAGTGATGAAAAATCAGAATTGAGTGATGTAAAATCAGAATTTAGTGATATAAAGTCAGAATTGAGTGATGTAAAGTCAGAATTGAGTGATGTAAAGTCAGAATTGTGAGATGTAAAGTCAGAATTGAGTGATGTAAAGTCAGAATTGAGTGATGTAAAGTCAGAATTGAGTGATATAAAGTCAGAATTGAGTGATGTAAAATCAGAATTGTGAGATGTAAAGTCAGAATTGTGAGATGTAAAGTCAGAATTGAGTGATGTAAAGTCAGAATTGAGTGATATAAAGTCAGAATTGAGTGATGTAAAATCAGATTTGAGAGATGTAAAGTCAGAATTGAGTGATGTAAAGTCAGAATTTAGTGATATAAAGTCAGAATTGAGTGATGTAAAGTCAGAATTGAGTGATGTAAATCAGAATTGTGAGATGTAAAGTCAGAATTGTGAGATGTAAAGTCAGAATTGAGTGATGTAAAGTCAGAATTGAGTGATATAAAGTCAGAATTGAGTGATGTAAAATCAGAATTGTGAGATGTAAAGTCGGAATTGTGAGATGTAAAGTCAGAATTGAGTGATGTAAAGTCAGAATTGAGTGATATAAAGTCAGAATTGAGTGATGTAAAATCAGAATTGTGAGATGTAAAGTCAGAATTGAGTGATGTAAAGTCAGAATTGAGTGATGTAAAGTCAGAATTGAGTGATGTAAAATCAGAATTGAGAGATGTAAAGTCAGAATTGTGAGATGTAAAGTCAGAATTGAGTGATGTAAAGTCAGAATTGAGTGATATAAAGTCAGAATTGAGTGATGTAAAATCAGAATTGTGAGATGTAAAGTCAGAATTGTGAGATGTAAAGTCAGAATTGAGTGATGTAAAGTCAGAATTGAGTGATATAAAGTCAGAATTGAGTGATGTAAAATCAGAATTGTGAGATGTAAAGTCAGAATTGAGTGATGTAAAGTCAGAATTGAGTGATGTAAAGTCAGAATTGAGTGATGTAAAGTCAGAATTGAGAGATGTAAAGTCAGAATTGAGTGATGTAAAGTCAGAATTGAGTGATGTAAAGTCAGAATTTAGTGATATAAAGTCAGAATTGAGTGATGTAAAGTCAGAATTGAGTGATGTAAAGTCAGAATTGAGTGATGTAAAGTCAGAATTGAGTGATGAATTGAGTGATGTAAAGTCAGAATTGAGTGATGTAAAGTCAGAATTGAGTGATGAATTGAGTGATGTAAAGTCAGAATTGAGTGATGAATTGAGTGATGTAAAGTCAGAATTGAGTGATGAATTGAGTGATGTAAAGTCAGAATTGAGTGATGTAAAGTCAGAATTGAGTGATATAAAGTCAGAATTGAGTGATGTAAAATCAGAATTGAGAGATGTAAAGTCAGAATTGTGAGATGTAAAGTCAGAATTGAGTGATGTAAAGTCAGAATTGAGTGATATAAAGTCAGAATTGAGTGATGTAAAATCAGAATTGAGAGATGTAAAGTCAGAATTGATGTAAGTCAGAATTGAGATGTAAAGTCAGAATTGAGTGATGTAAAGTCAGAATTGAGTGATATAAAGTCAGAATTGAGTGATGTAAAATCAGAATTGTGAGATGTAAAGTCAGAATTGAGTGATATAAAGTCAGAATTGAGTGATGTAAAGTCAGAATTGAGTGATGTAAAGTCAGAATTGTGAGATGTAAAGTCAGAATTGAGTGATGTAAAGTCAGAATTGAGTGATGTAAAGTCAGAATTTAGTGATATAAAGTCAGAATTGAGTGATGTAAAGTCAGAATTGAGTGATGTAAAGTCAGAATTGAGTGATGTAAAGTCAGAATTGAGTGATGAATTGAGTGATGTAAAGTCAGAATTGAGTGATGTAAAGTCAGAATTGAGTGATGAATTGAGTGATGTAAAGTCAGAATTGGGTGATGTAAAGTCAGAATTGAGTGATGTAAAGTCAGAATTGAGTGATGTAAAGTCAGAATTGAGAGATATAAAGTCAGAATTGGGTGATGTAAAGTCAGAATTGAGTGATGTAAAGTCAGAATTGAGTGATGAATTGAGTGATGTAAAGTCAGAATTGAGTGATGTAAAGTCAGAATTGAGTGATGTAAAGTCAGAATTGAGTGATGAATTGAGTGATGTAAAGTCAGAATTGAGTGTTGTAAAGTCAGAATTGAGTGATGTAAAGTCAGATTTGTGAGATGTAAAGTCAGAATTGAGTGATGTAAAGTCAGAATTGAGTGATGTAAAGTCAGAATTGAGAGATATAAAGTCAGAATTGAGTGATATAAAGTCAGAATTGAGTGATGAATTGAGTGATGTAAAGTCAGAATTGAGTGATGTAAAGTCAGAATTGAGTGATGAATTGAGTGATGTAAAGTCAGAATTGAGTGATGAATTGAGTGATGTAAAGTCAGAATTGAGTGATGTAAAGTCAGAATTGAGTGATGAATTGAGTGATGTAAAGTCAGAATTGAGTGATATAAAGTCAGAATTGAGTGATATAAAGTCAGAATTGAGTGATGTAAAGTCAGAATTGAGTGATGTAAAGTCAGAATTGAGTGATGAATTGAGTGATGTAAAGTCAGAATTGAGTGATGTAAAGTCAGAATTGAGAGATGTAAAGTCAGAATTGTGAGATGTAAAGTCAGAATTGAGTGATGTAAAGTCAGAATTGAGTGATATAAAGTCAGAATTGAGTGATGTAAAATCAGAATTGTGAGATGTAAAGTCAGAATTGTGAGATGTAAAGTCAGAATTGAGTGATGTAAAGTCAGAATTGAGTGATATAAAGTCAGAATTGAGTGATGTAAAATCAGAATTGTGAGATGTAAAGTCAGAATTGAGTGATGTAAAGTCAGAATTGAGTGATGTAAAGTCAGAATTGAGTGATGTAAAGTCAGAATTGTGAGATGTAAAGTCAGAATTGAGTGATGTAAAGTCAGAATTGAGTGATGTAAAGTCAGAATTTAGTGATATAAAGTCAGAATTGAGTGATGTAAAGTCAGAATTGAGTGATGTAAAGTCAGAATTGAGTGATGTAAAGTCAGAATTGAGTGATGAATTGAGTGATGTAAAGTCAGAATTGAGTGATGTAAAGTCAGAATTGAGTGATGAATTGAGTGATGTAAAGTCAGAATTGGGTGATGTAAAGTCAGAATTGAGTGATGTAAAGTCAGAATTGAGTGATGTAAAGTCAGAATTGAGAGATATAAAGTCAGAATTGGGTGATGTAAAGTCAGAATTGAGTGATGTAAAGTCAGAATTGAGTGATGAATTGAGTGATGTAAAGTCAGAATTGAGTGATGTAAAGTCAGAATTGAGTGATGTAAAGTCAGAATTGAGTGATGAATTGAGTGATGTAAAGTCAGAATTGAGTGTTGTAAAGTCAGAATTGAGTGATGTAAAGTCAGATTTGTGAGATGTAAAGTCAGAATTGAGTGATGTAAAGTCAGAATTGAGTGATGTAAAGTCAGAATTGAGAGATATAAAGTCAGAATTGAGTGATATAAAGTCAGAATTGAGTGATGAATTGAGTGATGTAAAGTCAGAATTGAGTGATGTAAAGTCAGAATTGAGTGATGAATTGAGTGATGTAAAGTCAGAATTGAGTGATGAATTGAGTGATGTAAAGTCAGAATTGAGTGATGTAAAGTCAGAATTGAGTGATGAATTGAGGATGTAAAGTCAGAATTGAGTGATATAAAGTCAGAATTGAGTGATATAAAGTCAGAATTGAGTGATGTAAAGTCAGAATTGAGTGATGTAAAGTCAGAATTGAGTGATGAATTGAGTGATGTAAAGTCAGAATTGAGTGATGTAAAGTCAGAATTGAGAGATGTAAAGTCAGAATTGAGTGATATAAAGTCAGAATTGAGTAATGTAAAGTCAGAATTGAGTGATGTAAAGTCAGAATTGAGTGATGTAAAGTCAGAATTGAGTGATGAATTGAGTGATGTAAAGTCAGAATTGAGTGATGTAAAGTCAGAATTGAGTGATATAAAGTCAGAATTGAGTAATGTAAAGTCAGAATTGAGTGATGTAAAGTCAGAATTGAGTGATGTAAAGTCAGAATTGAGTGATGAAAAGTCAGAATTGAGTGATGAAAAATCAGAATTGAGTGATGTAAAGTCAGAATTGAGTAATGTAAAGTCAGAATTGAGTGATGTAAAGTCAGAATTGAGTGATGTAAAGTCAGAATTGAGTGATGTAAAGTCAGAATTGTGTGATATAAAGTCAGAATTGAGTGATATAAAGTCAGAAGTGAGTGATGTAAAGTCAGAATTGAGTGATATAAAGTCAGAATTGAGTGATGTAAAGTCAGAATTGTGAGATGTAAAGTCAGAATTGAGTGATGTAAAGTCAGAATTGAGTGATATAAAGTCAGAAGTGAGTGATGTAAAGTCAGAATTGAGTGATGTAAAGTCAGAATTGAGTGATATAAAGTCAGAATTGAGTGATATAAAGTCAGAATTGAGTGATGTAAAGTCAGAATTGAGTGATGAAAAGTCAGAATTGAGTGATGAAAAATCAGAATTGAGTGATGTAAAATCAGAATTTAGTGATATAAAGTCAGAATTGAGTGATGTAAAGTCAGAATTGAGTGATGTAAAGTCGAATTGTGAGATGTAAAGTCAGAATTGAGTGATGTAAAGTCAGAATTGAGTGATGTAAAGTCAGAATTGAGTGATATAAAGTCAGAATTGAGTGATGTAAAATCAGAATTGTGAGATGTAAAGTCAGAATTGTGAGATGTAAAGTCAGAATTGAGTGATGTAAAGTCAGAATTGAGTGATATAAAGTCAGAATTGAGTGATGTAAAATCAGATTTGTGAGATGTAAAGTCAGAATTGAGTGATGTAAAGTCAGAATTTAGTGATATAAAGTCAGAATTGAGTGATGTAAAGTCAGAATTGAGTGATGTAAAATCAGAATTGTGAGATGTAAAGTCAGAATTGTGAGATGTAAAGTCAGAATTGAGTGATGTAAAGTCAGAATTGAGTGATATAAAGTCAGAATTGAGTGATGTAAAATCAGAATTGTGAGATGTAAAGTCGGAATTGTGAGATGTAAAGTCAGAATTGAGTGATGTAAAGTCAGAATTGAGTGATATAAAGTCAGAATTGAGTGATGTAAAATCAGAATTGTGAGATGTAAAGTCAGAATTGAGTGATGTAAAGTCAGAATTGAGTGATGTAAAGTCAGAATTGAGTGATGTAAAATCAGAATTGTGAGATGTAAAGTCAGAATTGTGAGATGTAAAGTCAGAATTGAGTGATGTAAAGTCAGAATTGAGTGATATAAAGTCAGAATTGAGTGATGTAAAATCAGAATTGTGAGATGTAAAGTCAGAATTGTGAGATGTAAAGTCAGAATTGAGTGATGTAAAGTCAGAATTGAGTGATATAAAGTCAGAATTGAGTGATGTAAAATCAGAATTGTGAGATGTAAAGTCAGAATTGAGTGATGTAAAGTCAGAATTGAGTGATGTAAAGTCAGAATTGAGTGATGTAAAGTCAGAATTGTGAGATGTAAAGTCAGAATTGAGTGATGTAAAGTCAGAATTGAGTGATGTAAAGTCAGAATTTAGTGATATAAAGTCAGAATTGAGTGATGTAAAGTCAGAATTGAGTGATGTAAAGTCAGAATTGAGTGATGTAAAGTCAGAATTGAGTGATGAATTGAGTGATGTAAAGTCAGAATTGAGTGATGTAAAGTCAGAATTGAGTGATGAATTGAGTGATGTAAAGTCAGAATTGAGTGATGAATTGAGTGATGTAAAGTCAGAATTGAGTGATGAATTGAGTGATGTAAAGTCAGAATTGAGTGATATAAAGTCAGAATTGAGTGATATAAAGTCAGAATTGAGTGATGTAAAGTCAGAATTTAGTGATGTAAAGTCAGAATTGAGTGATGTAAAGTCAGAATTGAGTGATGTAAAATCAGAATTGTGAGATGTAAAGTCAGAATTGAGTGATATAAAGTCAGAATTGAGTGATGTAAAGACAGAATTGAGTGATGTAAAGTCAGAATTGAGTGATGTAAAGTCAGAATTGAGTGATGTAAAGTCAGAATTGAGTGATGTAAAGTCAGAATTGAGTGATGTAAAGTCAGAATTGAGTGATATAAAGTCAGAATTGAGTGATGAATTGAGTGATGTAAAGTCAGAATTGAGAGATGTAAAGTCAGAATTGAGTGATGAATTGAGTGATGTAAAGTCAGAATTAAGTGATGTAAAGTCAGAATTGAGTGATATAAAGTCAGAATTGAGTGATGTAAAGTCAGAATTGAGTGATGTAAAGTCAGAATTGAGATGATGAATTGAGTGATATAAAGTCAGAATTGAGTGATGTAAAGTCAGAATTGAGTGATATAAAGTCAGAATTGAGTGATGAATTGAGTGATGTAAAGTCAGAATTGAGTGATGTAAAGTCAGAATTGAGTGATGTAAAGTCAGAATTGAGTGATGAATTGAGTGATATAAAGTCAGAATTGAGTGATGTAAAGTCAGAATTGAGTGATATAAAGTCAGAATTGAGTGATGAATTGAGTGATGTAAAGTCAGAATTGAGAGATGTAAAGTCAGAATTGAGTGATGAATTGAGTGATGTAAAGTCAGAATTGAGAGATGTAAAGTCAGAATTGAGTGATGAATTGAGTGATGTAAAGTCAGAATTGAGTGATATAAAGTCAGAATTGAGTGATGAATTGAGTGATGTAAAGTCAGAATTGAGTGATGTAAAGTCAGAATTGAGTGATGTAAAGTCAGAATTGAGTGATGTAAAGTCAGAATTGTGAGATGTAAAGTCAGAATTGAGTGATGTAAAGTCAGAATTGAGTGATGTAAAGTCAGAATTTAGTGATATAAAGTCAGAATTGAGTGATGTAAAGTCAGAATTGAGTGATGTAAAGTCAGAATTGAGTGATGTAAAGTCAGAATTGAGTGATGTAAAGTCAGAATTGAGTGATATAAAGTCAGAATTGAGTGATGTAAAGTCAGAATTGAGTGATGAATTGAGTGATGTAAAGTCAGAATTGAGTGATGTAAAGTCAGAATTGAGTGATGAATTGAGTGATGTAAAGTCAGAATTGAGTGATGTAAAGTCAGAATTGAGTGATGAATTGAGTGATGTAAAGTCAGAATTGAGTGATGTAAAGTCAGAATTGAGTGATGAATTGAGTGATGTAAAGTCAGAATTGAGTGATGAATTGAGTGATGTAAAGTCAGAATTGAGTGATATAAAGTCAGAATTGAGTGATATAAAGTCAGAATTGAGTGATGTAAAGTCAGAATTTAGTGATGTAAAGTCAGAATTGAGTGATGTAAAGTCAGAATTGAGTGATGTAAAATCAGAATTGTGAGATGTAAAGTCAGAATTGAGTGATATAAAGTCAGAATTGAGTGATATAAAGACAGAATTGAGTGATGTAAAGTCAGAATTGAGTGATGTAAAGTCAGAATTGAGTGATGTAAAGTCAGAATTGAGTGATATAAAGTCAGAATTGAGTGATGTAAAGTCAGAATTGAGTGATATAAAGTCAGAATTGAGTGATGAATTGAGTGATGTAAAGTCAGAATTGAGAGATGTAAAGTCAGAATTGAGTGATGTAAAGTCAGAATTGAGTGATATAAAGTCAGAATTGAGTGATGTAAAGTCAGAATTGAGTGATGTAAAGTCAGAATTGAGTGATGAATTGAGTGATGTAAAGTCAGAATTGAGTGATGTAAAGTCAGAATTGAGTGATGAATTGAGTGATATAAAGTCAGAATTGAGTGATATAAAGTCAGAATTGAGTGATGAATTGAGTGATGTAAAGTCAGAATTGAGAGATGTAAAGTCAGAATTGAGTGATGAATTGAGTGATGTAAAGTCAGAATTGAGAGATGTAAAGTCAGAATTGAGTGATGAATTGAGTGATGTAAAGTCAGATTTGTGAGATGTAAAGTCAGAATTGAGTGATGTAAAGTCAGAATTGAGTGATATAAAGTCAGAATTGAGTGATGAATTGAGTGATGTAAAGTCAGAATTGAGTGATGAATTGAGTGATGTAAAGTCAGAATTGAGTGATGAATTGAGTGATGTAAAGTCAGAATTGAGTGATGTAAAGTCAGAATTGAGTGATGTAAAGTCAGAATTGTGAGATGTAAAGTCAGAATTGAGTGATGTAAAGTCAGAATTGTGAGATATAAAGTCAGAATTGAGTGATATATAGTCAGAATTGTGAGTTATAAAGTAACACTTTAAAGCGGTTCAATGATATTTTCACTTAACCATGGTTAACATATTTAAACAGTTTGTGAAACCTGTTTTTTCAGACAGTTTAATATAACTGTCAAAAACAGTCCAGTACACGTTACTCTCACTCATCAACAGCAGCTGTCACAGTTGCTAGGTGACAAGAATAGTCCTCCGTAGGCTAGACCATCCCAAGGCTCGGTCCGACCTTCAAATCCTTCAAAGGATGCAGCCTTTGAATGGGACACAGCCTACTTCAAAAACACTCAAAACACATTAAAAGTTTAGGGTCGGTAAGATTTTTTTTGTTTTTGAAAAAATCTCTTATTCTCATAAAGGCTGCATTCATTTCATAAAAAATACAGTAAAAAGAGTAATATTGTTAAAATATTGTTACAATTTAAAATAAAGTTTTCAGCATTCCTCCAGGCTTCAGTGTCACATGATCCTTCAGAAAACATTTGAGTATGCGGATTTGCTGCTCAAGAAACAGTTCTTATAATCAGGTTTGAAAACGGTTCTGCTGCTCAATATTTTTGTGGAAACCATAATACATTTTTTTTTTTTTTTTTCAAGATTATTTGATGAATATCAAGTTCAAAAGAACAGCATGCATTTGAAATAGAAATCATTTGTAACATTATGTCTTTGCTGGCACTTTTGATCAGTTTAATGTATAAAAAACTAGTGTATGTATTTCATGGTCATGGTGGTGTCTTGACTGGAACAATGAAACAAACAGTTGGTTTGTTCTCAGAGAATGTAGATCTGTGGCAGTGTTTTGTAAATGCTGCCAGATAGACCTGCTGTTTTCTATTATATGATGAATATTAATTAAACAACAATATTGGCAAGAAAAAGAGAAAAAAACCTCTCTTACTGCCCTTAATTTGTTTCATTGTTCTTGCATAATTACTTGGAAAATATGTAGTAATATTTATTTAATTGGGAAATGTTTGAAGGCTATGGATTTATTTTTTCATTTTCATAATATCTAACTTAATAAAGCAGGGTGTTCAATAGCCTATTAATATTGCTGCTTAGAAATCGTGACATTTTCACTGATACTGGTATTGACACTGTGTGGGGAATTATTTTGTTTTTCACCTGAAGAAGTGGGATTACAGTTTTGTTTCCAAAAAATAATAGTATAAACCACATACTGATAACGGAACATCACTAGTCTGTAGTTCACAATCACAATGATTCAACAATACCTTGCGCTGACAGAAAAGTTAAATTAACGTTGATTCACATTGATTTTGTGCAGTTAGAAAAGCCTGTCTGCTAGATTCCACACTCAGTATCGTTTGTAATTGACCGCTGCTTTTAATAAACTAGTGCAGTCGATTTTCACTCAGATAATTTGTCCCACCATTAGCCAAACACTGGGGCTCAGGAAATAGGGATTTTTCTAATACACACTTATCAAGCATATTAGTGTGTCATCATGTTCTGTAGCTAACTGCAAATACTGTACACATTGATCATTTACATATATAATCTTTAACATATAGAGCCCCGTTTATGCATTTTGGCAATTGGTCAATGATTTTTCCTTCTATTCACTCATATTTCACTCTGAAATTGTTGTGAATGCTGTGTCATGTTCACTACAAAAGTCTAATAGATTCAGAACTAAAGATCAAATAATATAACCGAAAACCACTATGTACATTTGTATTGTGGTCAAGGGAGCATTTTGGGGGTTTTGAAAACATGGTAGATACCACTATCCTTGGCCCTTGCACCATATATCTCGTATATAAAATGTTTTTAATTCATTGTTATTTCAAAACAGTTTTAACACCCAATGCCAAGAGTGAGTCATCACATTAATTTAGAGTGTATGAGTGCTTGTGTTGCTTTTGCATTTGTGTGTGTGTGTGTGTGTGTGTGTGTGTGTGTGTGTGTGTGTGTGTGTGTGTGTGTGTGTGTGTGTCTGTGCAAGAGATAGGAAAGACCTAAGAAAAAAAATAGAATGAAAACGAGGATACTCAACATTAAAGAGTGAAATTACATTTTAGATGACATCATTAGCATAATAGCATCTTTATTTTGTAAAAAAAAGAAAGAATATATTCCCTACCACCATTTGTCTAGCATAATAAAGTGTACAATTTGCTGGTTCCTAGCAACCATTACCCATTAGTTAATGTTACATTTAATTGGTACATTTATTTTAGGTAATTTATAATATAATTTTTTTAATATTTATATTTAATTTAACATTTAACATGTTTATTATTGAATAGGGATGTAACGGAACACAAAACTGATGGTTCAGTATATACCTCAGTTTTTCAAACTGTGTCTCTGTCTTTAAATTCATTCATTTAAAAGTTTCTTAAGGATTTATTTTTATCTCTGCTAATGCTGTAAACTATATAGGAGCCATTACTTCCACATTACTATAATATTAAAGGTTAACAACAGAGCCAAAGCCATTCAATTCAGTTGCTATTTATTTTTAGATATAATAATAAACACTCAAATAACACATTGTGTTGCATGTAAACTGCACATAAGGCAGTTCTTGCACTAACTTCTAAATCTAATTATAAAATTATGTTTTTACTCCAATTTTTGTCAGACATTTTCATGACAGATTTATTTAAACATACATTAAATAATCCAGACATCACAAACAGGTTAAATAAAATATAATGAATATATATGCTAATATAGTGCATATATTTAGCAAAAGAGTTAATTTCTCTGGTGAGCTAACAGCTGTGGACACTGAATGATTGCCTGAGGTAAATGCTACCGCGACATATTGTTTACAAGCTGTTTTATTGACGTCTTTCTGCCATTGAAACACTGATTGAGTGATTACATGAGATATGATACATTTCAGTAAGTTGTACTGTATCTGTCAACATACCTTCAGGTGTTCATTCATGTTTATTCTGTAACTAGTATTAAAGAGGAAGAGATGATCGCTTTCATTCGCGCTGCACACTGCCAACTTGAACTGAAGCTGGGGACACACTGGGGATACACTGGGGACAAGCTGAAACATTCTAAGACTGAACTCAACACACTTAAAGACTGTTTCCATCGACTGGACCAAAATTTTAGTCTTTGACATTCAGAGAGGAGCACAAACCTAACGATGGAGTCAGTCCACTACAGAACACACTTAACAATTAGTGAGTGAGGAAGGGACAGAGCATGTGAATGAAGTGAAGTGCTTAATATCCTGCTCATCCCAAGCGAACGCTCCACTCATGAACCCCTCACGCTCACCGGTTAAATGATGTTGACAGTGGTTTGGTCCACCACGCACCTCACCTACACACACAAGTCCAGTGGGATTTCAATAGTTGTGGAACTCTAGTAAGTAGGCTGTTATGGCTATTTTATTCACTTTAAACGTTGGATGAAGTTATTAATTTCTCTTTAATACAGACAGTGCTGAGTTATCAATAAATTAGCAGTGACAAAAAATTAGTCCGATATGTTAGCGATTGTTGTTTTAACTAACACAGCGATAAGCCTGAACTGATATTAGCCTAATATTGTAGATCTAGCCTACCGCTGTGTTGGATTTGCTCAATACTATGTGGAAGAAGCAAGATAATTTAATAATTATAATATTACCGCATGGTGAACCTATGATAACTCGTATTTAAACTATTGCTTTGTGTAAAAAAATAAATAAAAATAAAAATAAATATTGATTAAACTATTGCTTTTGTAAAAAATAAATAAAGAGAAAAGATAAATATTGCTTTTTGATTGACCAGAATCACATATGACAGAGAAAAGAAAAAACAGGGTATAAGATCATTTTTCAGTGCACCAAAACACCACACAAGTACAATTTTGTCTATTTTTTTAATTGCATCTATGTTGATTATGAAAAGTGAACAGCATGAGAAAGGCTACATCAAGTTGTTTCCACTGTTGTCAGGAACAAATACAAGTGATTGTGCCAGCGCCTCCATGTCGGTACCGTGGGTGTCATGTTTCTTCAGTTCGGTTTGTATATCGTTACACCCCTATTATTGAATATATATACAAACCCGATTCCAAAAAAGTTGGGACACTGTACAAATTGTGAAGAAAAACAGAATGCAATGATGTGGAAGTTTCAAATTTCAATATTTTATTCAGAATACAACATAGATGATATATCAAATGTTTAAACTGAGAAAATTTATCATTTTAAGGGAAAAATAAGTTGATTTTAAATTTCACGGCATCAACACATCTCAAAAAAGTTGGGACAAGGCCATGTTTCCCACTGTGTGGCATCCCCTCTTCTTTTCATAACAGTCTGCAAACGTCTGGGGACTGAGGAGACAAGTTGCTCAAGTTTAGGAATAGGAATGTTGTCCCATTTTTGTCTAATACAGGCTTCTAGTTGCTCACCTGTCTTAGGTCTTCTTTGTCGCATCTTCCTCTTTATGATGCTCCAAATGTTTTCTATGGGGGAAAGATCTGGACTGCAGACTGGCCATTTCAGTACCCGGATCCTTCTTCTACGCAGCCATGATGTTGTAATTGATGCAGTATGTGGTCTGGCATTGTCATGTTGGAAAATGCAAGGTCTTCCCTGAAAGAGGGAAGGGAGCATATGTTCTAGAACTTGGATATACCTTTCAGCATTGATGGTGCCTTTCCAGATGTGTAAGCTGCCCATGCCACACGCACTCATGCAACCCCATACCATCAGAAATGCAGGCTTCTGAACTGAGCGCTGAGAACAACTTGGGTTGTCCTTGTCCTCTTTAGTCCGGATGACATGGCGTCCCAGTTTTCCAAAAAGAACTTCAAATTTTGATTCGTCTGACCACAGAACAGTTTTCCACTTTGCCACAGTCCATTTTAAATGAGCCTTGGCCCAGAGAAAACGCCTGCGCTTCTGGATCATGTTTAGATATGGCTTCTTTTTTGACCTATAGAGTTTTAGCCGGCAACGGCGAATGGCACAGTGGATTGTGTTCACCGACAATGTTTTCTGGAAGTATTCCTGAGCCCATGTTGTGATTTCCATTACAGTAGCATTCCTGTATGTGATGCAGTGCCGTCTAAGGGCCCGAAGATCACGGGCATCCAGTATGGTTTTCCAGCCTTGACCCTTACGCACAGTGATTGTTCCAGATTCTCTGAATCTTTGGATGATATTATGCACTGTAGATGATGATAACTTCAAACTCTTTGCAATTTTTCTCTGAGAAACTCCTTTCTGATATTGCTCCACTATTTTTGGCCGCAGCATTGGGGGAATTGGTGATCCTCTGCCCATCTTGACTTCTGAGAGACACTGCCACTCTGAGAGGCTTTTTTTATACCCAATCATGTTGCCAATTGACCTAATAAGTTGCAAATTGGTCCTCCAGCTGTTCCTTATATGTACATTTAACTTTTCCGACCTCTTATTGCTGCCTGTCCCAACTTTTTTGGAATGTGTAGCTCTCATGAAATCCAAAATGAGCCAATATTTGGCATGACATTTCAAAATGTCTCACTTTCAACATTTGATATGTTATCAATATTCTATTGTGAATAAAATATAAGTTTATGAGATTTGTAAATTATTGCATTCCTTTTCTATTCACAATTTGTACAGTGTCCCAACTTTTTTGTATATATATATATATACCGATCAGGAATAACATTATGATAATATTGTGTTGGTCCCCCTTTTGCTGCCAAAACAGCCCTGACCCGTCGAGGTATGGACTCCACTAGACCCCTGATGCTGTGCTGTGGTATCTGGCACAAGATGTTAGCAGCAGATCCTTTAAGTCCTGTAAGTTGCAAGGTGGGGCGTCCATGGATCGGACTTGTTTGTTCAGCACATCCCACGGATGCTCGATTGGATTGAGATCTGGGGAATTTGAAGTCAACACCTCAAACTTGTTGTGCTCCTCAAACCATTCCTGAACCGTTTTTGCTTTGTGGCTTGGTGCATTATCCTGCTGAAAGAGGCCACAGCCACCAGGGAATACCGTTTCCATGAAAGGGTGGACATGGTCTGCAACACCTCTTGAGATCAGAGGAGTGAGGTTTACTCGCACAGCAACTACTAGCTGGCCTCCGTTACACTCACCCCCCTAAACCTCACTCTCATCCGGGTCACGGCACCAATGTAACCCCTCCTGTTCAACCCGCCCGCTCCAAGTGGGACTCAAACCCGGGTCCGCCGGCATGAGAGTCGGACGCTCTAACAAGGAGGCTAAAGGCTGCAACCGCTAGCGTCAGTCGCTAGAGCGTCTCTTGAGATCAGAGGAGTGAGCAACAGCAACTACTAGCTGTCCTCCGTTACACTTAGGTAGGTGGTACATGTCAAAGTAACATCCACATGGATGGCAGGACCCAAGGTTTCCCAGAAGAACATTGCCTAAAGCATCACACTGCCTCTGCTGGCTTGCCTTCTTCCCATAATGCATCCTGGTGCCATGTGTTCCCCAGGTAAGAGACGCACACGCACCCAGCCATCCACGTGATGTAAAAGGAAACGTGATTCATCAGACCAGACCACCTTCTTCCATTGCTCTGTGGTCCAGTTCTGATGGTCACGTGCCCACTGTTGGTGCTTTCGGCAGTGGACAGGGGTCAGCATGGGCACCCTGACTGGTCTACGGCTATGCAGCTCCATACACAACAAACTGCGATGCACTGTGTATTCTGACACCTTTTCTATCAGAACCAGCATTTAATTCTTGAGCAATTTGAGCTACAGTAGCTCGTCTGTTTGTTCAGACCACATGGGCCAGCCTTCGGTCTCCACGTGCATCAATTAGCCTTGGCCGCCCATGACCCTGTCACCGGTTCACCACTGTTCTTTCCTTGGACCACTTTTGATAGATACTGACCACTGCAGACCAGGAACACCCCACAAGAGTTGAAGTTTTGGAGATGCTTTGGAGATGTGATTCAATGTGTAATTTATAATATGAATAACCAGCTAAATCTGCAATGGACCGACCAAACATACAAATGATCATCCTAGTATGGCTAGTGGCAACTTAATTACCTTTTAGCAACTGGACAAATTAATTAATATTCATGAGCCAAGCTTTTCAGATCATTCCTCTGCACTTTTCAGATCATTCCTCTGCACTTTTCAGATCATTCCTCTGCACTTTTCAGATCATTCCTACCCTGACATACCCTCCTGATTATGTGCGCGTTTTTATGTGTGCGTGTGTTGGCATATAAAGTGTGTGATTCTTTGTTATCTCCTGTGCTACTTTCCAGGCAGATAGTTTTTTAGGTACAGACTACTTTCAATCAAAACACGCTTCCCTCAGCGTGCAGCACAGCGCCTAATGAGAGCAGGTCCTCAAGCAGAAATAGAAATCCAAGATTAGAGTGAGTGTAGTCGCTGTCCTTTGATGGATGTTGACTCTTCTTCTTCTCTGTGTACATTTGCATTGAAGCTGGTATGAAAGCAAACAGAATGCATGGAGCAAGATGAACAGTTAATAACTAGACATGGTTTGGAGCAGGTTTGTGTGTGTGTGTGTGTGTGTGTGTGTGTGTGTGTGTGTGTGTGTGTGTGTGCGTGCTTGTTTATGTGATTTATGAGGACACAAATTTGTATAATGACATGGGTATTACACTGTTATTACAACGTAAACGTGGTTTATGAGGACATTTCCTGTGTCCTCATAATGAAAATGGCTTTAAAAACACACTAAACAATGTTTTATTAAAAATGTAAAAATGCAGAATGTTTCTCTGATGGGTAGGTTTAGGTGTAAAAACCATTACGTCTATGGAGAGTCCTCATATTGATAGGCGCACCAACGTGTGTGTGTGTGTGTGTGTGTGTGTGTGTGTGTGTGTGTGTGTGTGTGTGTGTGTGTGTGTGTGTGTGTGTGTGTGTGTGTGTGTGTGTTTGATTTGGTTGCACTTACAGATGTTTTATGCATTGTATGATGATGCAATAACTTACTGCATGTCATATGATAGAATCACTAATGCCGGCAGATAAAAAGCAGCCAAAGATGGTATGGCTCATGACCTAGACTTGCGTAAGTTAGACCAGTGCAGCGTGACCACATGATGCTGGATCTGCCGTTTTTTAACTGAAGACTTATGAATAGGCTCATTAACAATAAGGGCTGCACATAATCACTGGGGAAGCGTAACTTCATTAAAGTCCTGGCCGGTGACCAAATAGTCTGCAAGATTTCTTCAGTGCAGCCGAGCCAAGCGGTCGGTAGTTGTTGGCTACTGTTTTTCTCTTCCTGAGCTCAGCGAACTGACATTCTATTGACCAAATGATATGTCCTTGCTTGGTTGTCGTTTTTTAGAACACGCCGTGGTTTTTGATTACCCAGCCCAGCTTGAATCTTCCTTTGGCAAGCCTCACCTCATGCCTGTGACATTTAAACTCTACAACCTTTCTAGAATACACAAGATCTTGAGAGTGTGTTTATTGAAATATTTCCTGTGTGAAATACTTATTTGAGCGTTTTGCATGGAATTTCCCATGTGTATTGCCTTTTAGAATTTAGCACTGCTTAATGAATCATGCACTGTTGTGTTCTGCTTCGTCAACAGTGACACTCTTTTAAAATTTGTGTAACCGCTTTAGAAAACAAACTTTAAGTACCTACTGTTGCAAATAGACATTTTTTTTAAAGCTGATATTTAATTTTTTTAAATGTCAAAATAAATGTCTTCCATTCTAGTTTAATGTGCAGAGACAGCTGAGTAAGACATATGTTGGTTGTCTTTCTAAAGAGTGTCAATTGTGGCTGTGACGCTTTCTGAATATTGCTCTGTTTGTGAGGTCCGATATGTCGACTTCTGGCTTCTGGATTCTGAGGCAGGTCTGTCTGAACATATGCAGGCAGGGTAAGGGTATCTATAATTCATAACTCGGTGCTCTTATGGAGTTTATGCAACCTGAGTTAAGCCCAATTTATACTTCTGCGTCGAGTGTATGCCATAGCTACGTCGTAGGCTGTGTGTTGCACGCGTAGCCTACGACGTACCCTGATGTGCACCTCTCCAAAAATGTAACAACGAGTCAATTCTACGTGGACCGCAAGCGCTGTGATTGGTCTGCCAGAACCCCTCCCTCAGGGATACACATGCTCCCTCTGCATGTGTAACTCCATGTCACGGTGGACAACGACGCAGAAGTATAAATGAAAATCAACGCGTAGCCCACGGCGTAGAGGCTACGGCACAGGTCTGACGCAGAAGTATAAAGCAGCCTTTAGGCTATAAATAGATACTTACTATGTAAATACATATTTTTATTTATACAGTTGTATATACAGTTAATAATGCAAACATCTGTACATAAGTCTTCTGATGTATATGTATATCACTTTATTGTTATTAATTATTTTTATTTTTATTTATAATTATTTAATTATTAATTATGATTTTGTCATATTATTTTATTTGCAGCCAGGGTAGTCTAGCAACTCTCAATTGGCTTGCGAGCTGGAAAAAACAAACTCTGGTCAGGCCAATCACATCCAATCACGTGTATAGAGTCGGTGGGCGGGCTTAACATAATGACGGCAGAGTTGCTGCGGTTCCGCGTGCTAATTGAAAACAAAGAAGCTGGTGAACAGCGGTCTTTCGAATCGGCTTTGGCCGCGACTCTGGAAGACTTGAAGTTCAGCTTTTCTTAAAAGGAAAGATGTGTTCTGAGTTTTGCTGACCGGATACAGTAAAAGTTTAATATATCAACTAGCTCCACTTCACCTTCTTCATTGCTCTGGTAGGTTGTATCCTATTGCGTGCAGTGGGAATTTGAAAGACAACCGTTTATCCCGCCCCTCGGATTGAGCCCTGCCATCGGTGTGTTCCCAGACCCAACATCTCAAGTGGTGTGGGTCTTCAGCCTGTTCCTGGTTCACCGACCGTGACAGGTACCTGATAATACATCATCTCAGCATCATGTTTTATGCAGTATTTCCTGTATATTATGTAGACTACGTAGTCCTGTATAGTATGTGACATCACATACTCTGACTTGCATGGTCATAAAGGGTAATATTCCATTTTAGCAATACTTTTATCCAAAGCAGTAACCACTAGACCAACTGCAGGGTTGAGGTTAAAGTGTCTCTTTATCATTTTGGGGCTAACCCCTAAGAGATCCACTGATCCTTCAGCGCTACGCTCTCACAGTTTGAGCTTTACATTTAATGCAGTTGGCAGGAAGAACTTCAGATGTCGTGCTGTTAGACTTCTCACCAAAGTTACTTTTTCAGGTCATCTCAGTACATAGCTCTTTCAAGAGACCTCCCTCTACCCTAAATGTTTCACTTTTTTTCCCAATTTCTTCATCTTCTGGCCACTCGCTGTCGGATTCAGAGGGTGTCTCGTTGAGCTTGGACGAGCTCTCGCTAATGCTCTCTCGAGCACGGACTCCAAGCCAAGACCGCTTACCAAATGATTCATTGCTCCGTCAACACACATTATGCTAACTGATTATATAAACCGAGCAGAAATTAAACGTGTGAACATAAATTTAGGCTTTTTTTCTGAGTGCAGAGAAGATTTTGGAAGCTGCCTGTGTTTTTAATGTCAGGATGTTAACCGATACAGAGGGCTGGTCACTGGACACAGATTAAAGACGGCACTGACTCACTGGCTTGACATGTTTCACACACACAGAAATACACACACACAGTCTGTGTGAGATCAACAGGGTTAGAAGATGATAGTATGACTCGGTCCAACGGCTATGCCA
Source organism: Paracanthobrama guichenoti (assembly GCA_018749465.1). Taxonomy (NCBI): domain Eukaryota; kingdom Metazoa; phylum Chordata; class Actinopteri; order Cypriniformes; family Gobionidae; genus Paracanthobrama; species Paracanthobrama guichenoti. Next base: position 7,388,134 of record CM031947.1, on the reverse strand, counting down.
CTACTGTGAGGAGGGAATGCCACTTCCTGTTGACTCACAGGGAGAGGGAAAGAAAGATTGAGAGGGAGAGCAATGACTGGTTGTTTAAAGTTTTCTTTCAGCAGCATGCTGCACTTTGCCTCCGGGAGGTTGTGCAGAATCTCTCTCTCATTCTCGCTCTCGCTCTCTCTCTCCTCTTCAATCCCCCAACCCCCCCCCCCCTCCTCCCCTCTCTCTCACTCTCTCGCTCTCTCTCTCTCTCTCTCTCTCTCTCTCTCTATATATATATATATATATATATATATATACACATATACACACAGTAAAACACACCTATCATATTTTTTTTAAATGTTTGTTTACAATAAAATAAAATTATATTAATAATAAAAGTTAAAAAGTGACAATATTTATGTTTCACTCAGGGCTTAAAATGAACACTCACCGAGCACCAAATGTGTTGGAGAGTATATGAAATGGTGTCAGTCGGGAGTTGGCCGGTAACACTTCTATGAATTCTAACAATGCAATGTTGTGAGAACATGAACATAAACAAATGTGAACGATGCTCGAAACAGTGCTGCATTGTCACAAAAGTTTAAGCCTTGCCCATTTAAATATTCAATGCGCAAACATCCGAAGCACGCGCACAGAAAGACAGTGCACGAACACTGAATCGAGCTATCTTTTCTACGCTGAATTGAGTTCTCTCTTTTTTATCTTCTTGCGCTTGAAAGGACAAATTCACACAAAATATCCTAGTAAACATAGTCAATTATATCTTAAGTGAACGTAAATAGTTGAGAAAGAAAACGCATATGTTTCCGAAACCTATTGGATCTGTGCCGTCTTAAAGTGACATCAATCCTGCTGCTGTCTGTTGTTAATGTTACTCAAACAACAAAAGACAAAGAGAACATCACTCACTGATCTTATCTGAATAACTAATCTACATTTAATTTATACAGTGAAGACTATGCAGTGCAAATTGTTTTACATTTGATTACATTATTCAATTTATGTACCTGAAAAATACTGTTAGATCTACCTGAAAACCGTACCTTAAAAGCAGTTTATTTAACTTGCATCTTTGTTCTGTTGTATTTGTTTGTCTTTAATTATGTTTTAAATTTATATTATTTAGGCTAGTAGTTTCTGCTGTGGTATCAAAATTGGAATAGAGAATTTCACTGAATTTTCACTGGTATCAAAAATGTTGGTGTCATAACTGCCTGTTTTTTCAAAAACAGTTTCATGTCCGATACAATACAAAGTTCTGTCATGAAACTCTAGATGCCGCAGGCTGATAGGTCCTTAACTTAATTTGTTAGCAATCACATCGTTATCTACATAGCGCAGCTGATTGGTTGCTGTGGCATCAGAAGCCTATGAGCTTGCTGCTCAACATTCAAATACTTGGCATTGTTTGCTGTTAGCAGTGTGCAGCGTGCTTTCAGCTCCACCTGTATAGATCTGCTATACAGGTGTATACTATATTATACAGCAGCAGCATGTCTTACTTGCTCACAGCAGCATGTCTGTGAATGTATTGGCAGTAGCAAGTCTCTATACTTGCTCTCCAGCAGCAGCAGAGTAGCAGATTTTTTCTGCCAAGACCAAATACATTAACATTGCCACATGCATTACATTGCCAATCTCTCAGAGAGTTGTCATGACAGAAACATATGTATGGCCGGTTAATTTTCTTAAGTCACCAGCCTTTGGCAGGTGTGTTAGTTAGTTTTAGGCCCTGGTTTCACTACTTATACAAATGTTTCTGTAGCATCTGCAATAAAGTTCAACTCCAGTAAGTTGAGGGTGATGATTTTACAAGGTACAGACTGTAGGCAAGGCAAACACATGGTGGACAAACACATGCACACATCCGCAAGGGTAGCATATGACTCTGAGGTTAAGCAGAACATACTGTACCCACTTCCTGCCGTCATTCTCTCTATCGCTCTCTTGCTCTCCTAAACTCTTTGATGTGGTTTTGGGCCTGGATACTTAATGAAAAATGTATAACAACCCTTCTGTTCTCTCTCTGTTTCCTTCACAATTTTGCACCCTAATCCAAGCCTCCATGACAGGACTGTTTAACAGGCAGAACCAAGCTCTGTGTCGACCATTAGTCATTTTACTCCCTGAGACCTCCCTTCTCCATCTCTCCTCCCCCTCTTCCTCTCTCCTTGTTTTTTTTTTTCTTCTCTGTCTTAACCTCACCTCCCCCTGATCTCTGCCTCTGTGATCCTTCTCCATTCAGCAAGAAAGAGCATGCTTTATCTGTCTCTCTTCTCTCCATTTCCCTCACTGCTCTTTCTTTTCTTTTTTTCACCCACACAAACACTTCACTTTTATTAACTTGAGACTAGATGATGGAACTTCAAGGATGACACACTCATGTTCGATTGTATTGTTAAAAGATTTCTGCACTGCCAGTCAGTGCTAGGACACACTTGACCAAATATGTTTCTCATTATTTTATAGAAATTTTGATCTAAACGCTCATGCTTAAATGCTTGAAATTAGCTTAGAAGGCAAATACAGATTGATCCTATATATGAAATTGTGGTATCACTACAGTAAGGTTTCATTTGTTTACATTAGTTAACTACATTAGTTAATATTAACTAACAATGAACAATACTTCTACAGCATTTATTACTCTTAGTTATTGTTAATCAGAACATTTACTAATACATTATTTAAATCTTGTATCTGTTAACATTGGTTAATGGACTGTGAACTAACATGAACATGAACATTATTATTATCTAACATTAACAAAGGTTAATAAATGCTGTAAGAGTATGTTGATCATTGCTAATGTTAGTTAATGCATTAACTAAATGTGGCAAGCAGAACTAGGCAGAGGGACCATGAGAACGGGACGAGGCCTGTGGCGTGATAGATAATGAGCACCAGCTGCGTGCCACACCGGTCTCGTATCTCACGGAGGAGCTTCAGAAGCATAAAAGGAGGAGCGACGACAGTAAAGGACAAGAAAGGACCAGGCCTGGACTTTACATTGTGTTTTGTTTCTGTTTTATTATGTGTGTGGCAGTTGTCCGTGAGGGGCTGCTGTGTTTACTTTCATTTTGTGTTTATTTATATATTAAAGTGTTTGAGTGTTTGCTGGTTCTGCCTCCTTCTTCCCATAACAACAAATTGTGTTACACTAAAGATAACAAATGAGACCTTATTGTAAAGTGCTGCAGAATTTTTGTACTTAAAAAATTATAGTGTGAAAAGCAGGGCAGACAAGAGCCGTGAGAGAATGGCGCGAGGCCGGTGCGTGATTGATGATGAGTGCCAGCTGCGTGTCACAGATAGGTTGGACCCAATTGAAGGACCCGATATACACTATATTGCCAAAAGTATTGGGACACCCCTCCAAATGATTGAATTCAGGTGTTCCAATCATTTCCATGGCCACGGGTGTATAAAATCAAGCACTTAGGCATGCAGACACTTCTACAAACATTTGTGAAAGAATGGGTCTCTCTCAGGAGCTCAGTGAATTCAAGCGTGGTACCGTGATAGGTTGCCACCTGTGCAATAAGTCCATTCATAAAATTTTCTCACTACTAAATATTCCACGGTCAACCGTTAGTGGTGTTATAACAAAGTGGAAGGAGTTGGGAACAACAGCAACTCAGCCACAAAGTGGTAGGTCATGTAAAATCACAGAGTGGGGTCAACGCATGCTGAGGCACACAGTGTGCAGAATTCGGCAACTTTCTGCAGTCAATAGCTACAGACCTTTAAACATCGTGTGGCCTTCAGATTAGCTCAAGAACAGTGCGTAGAGAGCTTCATGGAATGGGTTTCTATGGCCGAGCAGCTGCATCCAAGCCTTACATCACCAAGCCTTGGCCCCTTAGTTCCAGTGAAAGGAACTCTTAATGCTTCAGCATACCAAGACATTTTGGACAATTTCATGCTCCCAACTTTGTGGGAACAGTTTGGGGATGGCCCCTTCCTGTTCCAACATGACTGCGCACCAGTGCACAAAGCAAGGTCCATAAAGACATGGATGAGTGAGTTTTGTGTGGAGGAATTTGACTGGCCTGCACAGAGTCCTGACCTCAACCCGATAGAACACCTTTGGGATGAATTACAGCGGAGACTGCGAGCCAGGCCAAAATCAGTGCCTGATCTCACAAATGTGCTTCTAGAAGAATGATCAAAAATTAACTTGGAGGCTTGTGGAAAGCCTTCCCAGAAGAGTTGAAGCTGTTATAGCTGCAAAGGGTGGGCCAACTCCATATTAAACCCTATGGATTAAGAATGGAATGTCATTAAACTTCATGTGTATTAAAGGCAGGCATCCCAAAACTTTTGGCAATATAGTGTATATATTTTTAATTTGTTAATTTGTTTAATTATTAATTTTATTTAACATACAATTGTTAATATTTAACGTAATATTATTTCATCAAATGTATTAATTAGTATTAAAACTGCAGCTAATATATCTAATGATTATTTATGTATTTTAGTATATTATTAATTGTATGTAATTATTTTTAAATTATTATTAGATGCATACTATCCTTCAAGTAAAAGTTTTTTTTTTTTTTTTAAATACTATAGTTTTATTGACACATAGTAAGTTAGTAAGGAGAGTACCTTACATGCATCTCATGAAGTTGGTTGAAAATTAATACAATTCTGGCTGTCAAAATGCAATGATTTATTATCTCCCATTCAATTTAATTCACCCATAACTTTTTTATCAGTGAGGTTTGCCACTTTATAATTTCAGTTTGAATAATCAAATCTGTTCCTCTTTGTAGACAAAAAAAAAGTTTTTTTTTTTTTCTTGCAATGATCAAAACTGGATTGTTTCTTCTGGAATGAATGATCACCTGAGGCATGCTTGCAAATTGAATTCCATTACATTAGGTAAATGTCTGCTCCGATTCCACTCAGGACTGCATCTCCTCTGCTGATTTCACCTCTCAGTCACTATGATGATGTTCTCCAACACTGATTGCTTTTACTTTCTCTTTTTCTCCATCTCTATCACTTTCTCTTAGTCCTACTCTCTCGTGTGTGTGTGTGTGTGTGTGTGTGTGTGTGTGTGTGTGTGTGTGTGTGTGTGTGTGTGTGTGTGTGTTATGTGAAATGCTCCACAGATATTGTGATAAGCTCCCTGCTGTGAAATGTTTCATTAAATAAAGTTGTGCATATTTCTCCTTCTCTCTCCGTCTGTTTTCTCTTCTGTCTGCTCCAGCCTCAGGTGATTGCTTCTATATTTACAGGCTGCTTGATATTATTGTTTTTCATACCACATCATCTCATTTTTGGTGCATTATCTTTGCCGTGTGAATGTCAGCAGTACTGTACGTCTCTGCCGTCCATCCGGCGAGCTCTTCTTTCCCTTTGGAATACGATATGTTCTCATATCAGCATATAAAAGGAATAGTTTACCCAAAATTGAATTTGTGTTATTTACTCACCCTCATGTTGTTCCAAACCCAGGCACAAAAGATGATTTATGAAGAATATCCTAGCTGTTCTTTTCCATATAGTGAAAGGGAGTGAGAAATGGAGCTGTCAAGACAAGACTGCAAAACAGCCCAATAAAAATATCATAAAACCATGCCTATATTACAAGTCTTCAGAATCCATACCATTACCACTTTCAAAAACAAGGTTCTTTATTGGCATCTATGGCTAATTTTTTAATCATTAAAAATAAAAAATGTTTTGAGTTTGACAACAAACACATCGCTAAATACAGCTATACAGCATAATTAAAAACAATAATAATTAATAATTTCTGAACATTGACTCTCAGTCATTATTCACCCTTTTCTCATGGTTTCTCAAAAGAATTCATAAAAGTATAGAATATAATAGTGTAGTTCTAATAGGGGCTCATTGTAATGCAGTGTTACAACTCACCCCATCTGCTCAACTGGGATTTAACCCCGGCTCGTGTCTTCTGCTGTTAGATCAGCATTAAAGAACCATCTCAACTGTTAAATAACAGATATAAGATTACAATAATATCAGATTTGTCTTATTTTAAATAAACACAAAAAACTGAGATTGAAATTTACTGATGAAATTTACTTTTCCTATGGTTAAGTAAATGTTCAGTGATTCTTTCTCTAAATAATGTTGATATGGCAACTAGTAAATACACAAAGTTTCATCATCCTGGCATGTGTGGAAAGTTTTAAATCATGCGTGTTACAACTAACCCCACGTTAGGTTGTGCCCCGCGCTCCCCTACTTACTCCATGAACAAACATACAGAAAGCTAATGTTAACGGCTCATAAACATACAGAAAGCTAATGCTAACGGCATTTACCTGTCGCCTTTGTCTGCCGCATTGTTTTCTTTTCTCAGCCTCTGATATGTAGCAATGCAAGGTGTTGTTGGAGATTTCATTTCTTAGCCTTCCCTTTTGCTCTTTCAATCGCATAACTTATGCATCTACATTCCATCTTCTTTATCATGAAACTCATGACACAACAAAAACACAGCTTCGATCCCTGCATCCTCCATCCTCCAGTTGTTGATGTTGTTGAATGCCGTGCTTAAATGACGTCGCTGTCGGCCTGCTTGCTTCACTTCAGATTTCCTACTGGCCAGGAAATACAACCAGGAAAATTACCCTAGAGGAAAATTTAGTTCTCGGGGGACTGCCTTGGTGGTTAGTTCCTATAACTGAGTCCCTATAACTACCCGGTGTGAAAGCCCCTATATATGCCAATAAAGAAACTTTATTTTGCATACTTGAGTATGCTTTTTCAGTACTCTTTCCACCACTGCTTATGTGAGTAAAACATGTTTTTTATATGTGATAGGATTGCATTGTTACAGATCGTTTTCAGTTACACTATAATATAAAATTAGAAAAAACAGATACATTAGAAATAAACCTAACTAAAGATAACTTACCAAGCTGTCACAGGCTGTAATATCCTTTCTATTTGAGGTGTTCTTGGTTCATTGTCCTGCGATTCAGGATCAGACTCTGGGTCGAACATGGGCAAATCATTATGGTTGCCATTTTTCCACATTGGATGTTCCACAACAAAATTTTCTTTCACAAGTTCACACTTACATATAATTTATGGAGAGTAAATTTAAATGCGTATTTGACGTGCTGTCTGGGGGGAGGGCTTTGAGCTCGGAATTGTGGTGGTGGAGGGATGCTGATAAAATGTCAATGAACAGAGTTAAGACTGCTGCGTATATACACCTCTTATTGTTGATTAGCTGAGTGCTCTCCACTTGTGTCAATTATCTGAACATGCTTCTCCCGAACCTTGGTAATAAAACATCATTTAGGGAACCCAAAATGGTTCTGTGGCATCACTGTTCCCCTTTTCCACCAGAATGGTTCGCGTTCTAGAGCCAGAGCCTGTTCTCGGCCAGGCGAACCGGCCCCGTTTCCACAGACTTGAGGAATGAACGTAACACTACTATGTGTTGTTTACCTGCCTATAACCAGTCTAAAATAAACATAGTGCGTCCCAGTGTTTGTGCAGGCAGTGTGGCACTTCTGTTTTGCTATTCACAGTACCGGGAGGGATTTTAGCAAACCGCCAGCTTGCATAAACTGCCGGGACTCTCATCTGTCCTTTTCGGAGATAAACTAAATCTGTTGACTCGCTCTGTCCCACGCACATGTCATTTTATATATTTCTATGTAAAGAGCAATGTAGTGCAATGTTACATTGTAGTGAACCTCCTTTTCCACAGTGGAAATGTGCGGAACAGTTCAAAATGGGCAAAGATCGGGGACCCGCACTGGAATCGTGTTGGTGGAAAAGTTGTATGTGAAAACCCCTTTTTGGAATCTTTATAGTGTAACTTTGTGTGACAAACAACCCGAAGAAAGAAAATGATATATGGGTTTGGTGATGGTGACTATTTTAATTTTGGCCGTAACTATCTCTTTAAAACATAAATTTTGTGATTTTTCTCATTTGATCTCCCTCACTCACTCTCCCTCTGCGTTTTTTAAATGTCGTCCTTCTGATATCTCACTCTCCCAGCTTGACTTTCTCAACATTGCGTTCCATCACTCTCAGGCCCCCCACCCTTTCCTGATGCGCCGCTCTGTCTATCTCTAAACTGAACTGAAGGTCAGCACAATCAGCGGTCCATTAGGGACCACGCAGGGTGGGTCTTGCCAAGCCAGAGAAAGAAAAACGTGAAAAAAAAGACTGTAAAGGGTCGGAGTAGGCCGTCCCCCAAAGACACAGCACCAGTTGCACTTTTCCCACTTGTAATGCGTGCGTGTGCACATGCACATGTGTTTGTTGCTTCGCAATTTTCTGTCTGTCTCCCAACGTAAGTGCCTCACAGTCTGCCGTAACCTTTTGAAATGGCACAGTCTGTCTGTCGCTGGCAAGCACCCCCGCCTGGTGCCAGCTTGCTCGCTTTTTACGCTTTTGTTTCGGTCAACACTCGCGTTCTATTTCACGGCAAGCTCAATTGGCTGCAACCTACTGAAGCTTTAGTTAAAGCATTTAAAAATCGTTGATTAAGTGCTTCAGCTGTTACTGTCAGCTAGGCAGAAGAAAGAAAATAGGTTAGCAATCTGGACTTTTTCTCCCTTTGAAAGAAGATGCAGGCAAAATTTGAGAGTGGGGAATAGACAGAGAAAAAGTTATTGTTCAAAGATTGCTCTTCATAGTTCAGGAGACTTCAAAGTGATCTTGCTTATGATTAATTTAAGTTTCAATTTGGTCTAAGTGTCTCCTAAAATCCTTTAGGAGAAAGAAAAATAGAACAAAATAAGACTGTTGGTGGACATACACTCTTAAAAATAATAGTTCCAAGGGGATTTTTGGTTCCTCAAAGAACCTTTCTGTGAACAGTTCTTAAAAAGAGCCTTTTTTTCTTAGTGTGAAGAATATTTCAATAATTTGAAGAACTAGAAAAACAGAGAAGCTGGAGACTTGAGTAAAACTCGATCTCATTGCTGTCTAGGAGAAACAGTTGAGATATTAAAGATATCTCATTTGCGATTGTTCATTCCTATAGTAGAGGCTGAAATTACATTCGCAAGTCTACATAAATCATACATAACAATGTATCTGAAGTGCTGCCGCTGGCTGTGTTAAGAGATGTCATGATGCAAGGACACTCTGATATGCATGTGATGCCAGCTTATTTTCTTTTAAACAGAGCATAAATAACAGATTTTCAGAAAACATTGAGAAGAATTGCTTATTGGAACATTCTGAACATCTTATTTATTTATTCACCTAATCTGTCCTTTTTGGTACTTTGTATTTAAATAATACCACATGAACTGTTGTATTGAAGATCAGTGCCGCTGTGATTTGTCTCTGGGCATGAGGCTGCAGGCTTTTATACAACAGTTCAATAAGCAGGCTAATATCGAGTAACTTGCATTTTCGAAACAGTGTGGGCAGTTATTTTTCCTCTGGGAAAGAAAATAGTTCCAAAAGAAGCCAAAGCAGAATCAACTATTGTGTTGTAGCGCATCGCACAGACTGACAGCCTGTCTGGAATGCATAAAACTAGAGTGATACAAACAGTGAAATGTGCCAGTGGACTCTTAGAACCAGGGTTGCGCAAAATTCAGAATTGATAAATTGGCTCTCTTTCTAGTCATGAATTTGAATTGTCCATAACACACAGGAGGCTGAACTGGAATGTGAATTTTGTGAATATGAATTAAAGTAATAATGAATCTGTCTGTCTGTCTTGAGTTTATCCATGGGGAACTGATTGGATTGTTGGATGGTTGTGGTTTGTTATTGCTGTGATCTCATGGAGTATGAGGTCTCTGGGGAACAAAGAAGGGCGTTTCCCAATTTTGGGCCGTTTTCAAATGGGCATAGGCGTTTTTTCAACCTCTTTACCTGATTTGCTCAAATCAAGTGGGAAATTCCCAGAAAAACACTGAGAAAAATTGCATATGAATGCAAGCAGATTTTTGCTTATAAAGCTCATACTGTACAAATGCTGTATAGTCATGTGCTTCTGTATGTTTTGTTGTTGATAGCCTATAAAAAACAATACACTTACATAAAGTTAATTATAAATGAATACACCAAATGTAAAGCTCTTTCTACAGTACGTATTCGGTGAATCGGCGCTCTCTGCTCATCTGACTGCATAAGGTTTACACTACGAAAAGAAAATTTGGCATGCCACTGTGAAAGATTTTAAAATACACACCCCACTCTCTTGCTGTTGCTCGCATGCCATTGGCTGTGTTCTGCACTATTCACACACAAAATAAAGAAAGATCATTCTGTGTAGTCAATGCAACCAAAAAGAAAAAAAAATGAAAAAAAAATGTTTCCATAAGTCTATATGCAGGCACAAATTGTTTTGTGTTTTGTACAAATAAGAGGAGCAAGTGCATGCCTCAACACCTTACTTACAGTCAATAAATGGGAAAACAAAGTAACTTGAATATTTGAAAAAATAACTCAGATATTGAAAAAAGTAAAAAAAGTAACTCAGAATTGTTCATAAAAAAATAAAAAAATAAAAAAGTGTTACTTGAAAAAGTAATCAGATTACATAACTCACGTTAGTTATAATGCGTTACCCCCAGCACTGGTTACAATGATGAATTTGTGCTTGTAATGAAAAAGGCTGAAGAATGAAGTGCGCACACACATCACTGAAAAACAAGCTCCGCTGGTTGTGTTATTTCAGCATTTCACTCTCTCCACTAGCCTGTAGCGAAGTACCTGTCTTCTGTGCGATTGTGTAAAATCACTGCCGCTTTGTGTGGATACTTGTGGGCATTTTTCAATATGAAATACAATAAGAGATTATTTCTTGGCCCTGTCGTTCCCACCCCCTCTGTATTTGTGTATTAGTATCTCATCTCTCTTCCCATCTGTCTCTGTCTCTCTCTCTTACTGCCTGGCCTCGGTCCTGCTCCTCAATTGGCTTAGAGGTGTGTAATCATCCCCTGACGCTCCTGCTGTCGCAGTCTCTCCCCGGCCAGACTGATCCCGGGTTCGGTAAATACCCCCCGCTGAACACGAACCTTTTGTCTTCGTTAAACGCTCGCCGATTCTCCCCGCCACACGCCCACCAGGTCCCGCTCTCACACGGGGAGTGGGCGTGAGAAGCCATGCCTTATGAAGAGTATCCACTCGAGCAGTCTGCATCTCACTGAATCATTAACAAATCACACTAATTCAGTGCAGTCATTTCAGCATGGTCATGTGCGTATACAGTATGTGCGCACAGCCATTTGGCATTGCGCTAATCCAGGACTGAAGTGCACCCACTCATTAAACACCCACTATATTCTGATGAAGCCAGACTTTTGACTGTCAGTGTAACGTCTAGTCCACGTTGTTTCTTATTCTGGACAACAACCACCTCCCATTAGACAGGAAAAAGCTGTCTGACTGACATGTAAACTGTAGTTTGCATGTCAGTTTTTTATGTGACGTTTAGGGGCGGGTAAATACGGAATGTAAAGGATAATTACTGTCTAATGTTATATTATCCCACTTATTAAGACTGAATAAATAAATGGGCATGAAATAGATTTGAGTTGACATAGTGAAAATATTATATGAAAAATATCTGAAATCTTGGTTTGACCAAAGAAAGGTGTGATTGATCAATCAGAATCAAGCATTATGGTATATAACTCTCTTTGTATAGACTACCGCTCAAAATTGGTCTGTTGTGTTCCACAGAAGAATACCGATATGAGGGTATCCATTAGAAAATCAATCAGTAAAGCTTATTGAAAAATAAGTATGCTTAACAATCTTAATGTGCTCAAAATACCAGCGCCAAATTCAATTCAAGAAATCATTATTGCTGGTTAATGATAGTTTTTTTAATGTACATTAATGTATTTTCTTTAATGACACAGATTTATGCTGAAATGTCCAAAACCTGGGGCCTGTCCAATGTTTTAAAAGGCACTGTATATTCATATTTTTCCTGTTTTTGGGAAATCCACTGACAGTTTTACTTCTGGGAATTGGCGTGACTTATTTTCATGTTAAAATCCTTTGCACTATGACTCTTGAACCTGCGTTAAGCCAGCCAATCTGATTGGTGCTTACTGTTTAGAGAAATCTCTTTCCATTTTGTGTGCAGTATGCATGAGAGACTGTGTGAATGGTCTATGGGCGTGTCGTCTGAGTTTGAGAGTACTTCTCAGAAGTCTGCATTATGTAAAACTGACAGAGGAACATAAAAGCGCACCAATGCTCTAATTCACACTTTCCACTTTAAAAGCTGAAAACACAAGTTCACCATTCCTACCGAGGCGAGAGATGATTTGAAAAGCAACTGCACCAAATGACTGCGCAGGCAAAAAAACCCTACAATCCATGAATAGACATTACAGAGCGAAAGTGCTGCCTTTCCCGAACGTTATCCTGACACTTCAAAGGAACCAATCAGAGCCCAATCCGTTCAATTTCACCGTGAGATTGCCTCGCTTCCCAGCTGTCATCACGGCATATGCGATGACAGGAACGGAGAGTCTGGATCATCAAGAAAGACATTTCCGGATTTCTTGGTAACATTGAGATATTAACATAAAAAGCAAAAGATCTCTGGTTGAAATCCCACATATCTTATTAACATGAAAATGCCAGAGATGTTTTTGAACTCCGAAAGAGCTTTCGGCTATCAATCATGTATCTGTGAAATCCATCAAATCTGCTGTAACTTTTACTAGGAGTTTTACTATGCTGAGTTTGTAGCATCTGTCGAATGGCTTGAGGGCCAAATCCTTAAGTTGATCTTGAGAATGATGCGTGAATCATCATTCTAGGTCAATCGACAATGATATTCCTGGAGCACATTAGGGCTGCAGCCTCTCATGATAATACACGCAGAATCACACTCGAATACAAACGCTAACACACACACAAATGAGTACGCGCTGACACGTTGATGTACTTCATACTTGTTGCAATGCATTTAAATCTGACCTTGTCATTACCTCTGAGATAATGGTGCGAAGGGCAGCATACGTGATGTAGAAAAATTATTTGGTAATGGTTAGACCATCAAGTGGGGAAGTCAAGTACTTGTGTATGCGTGCGCACGCCTGTACACACACACTATCACACACAGAGACGTGTAGGCAAATAGGCACACTGCTCTCCTTCTCTGGCTTCAGGCTACTGTTGTGCCGTATGTGTCCCTCTCTCTCTCTCTCTCTCTCTCTCTCTCTCTCTCTCTCTCTTCCTCCTCTCACTTCTTCTGCTTTTCCTTAACATGTTTCCTGTCTCCGTTTCAGCTATTTTCTATTCTTCTCTCCTCCAAACCACTCCCTCGTTCCCCCGTACTCTTCTTGATCTGCTTCTCAAGGGTCCTGTTCTAATTCAGCCCTTTTCCTTCAACCTACTTTGCTGTGTTCTAATCCCTCTCTTCGCTGGATACGTGAGTAGGACACGTTAAGGCCTCTCGCTCCTCTCCTCTCACTGATCTCCTCACCGATCCTCTCAACTCCCTTGAGCTCCTCTCCTCTGTGTTGATCTCTTCTTCTCTCCCTTGATCTCATCACTTCCTGTCCTCCTACAGTATGTTGATCTCCTCAGGTCTCCATTGATCTCCTTTGTGTTGCTCTCCTCTCCATGGTGATCACTTCTCTCGTTTCCCTTGATCTCTTCTCCTTTCCACTCCTCTCTCTTTATCTCCTTTCATTTATCTTCATATCCTTTCATCTCCCTTAAACTCTTCTCTGCTCCCCTGTTGATTTCCCAACACAGAAATTCATGTGACAAATTCGTAACTGTATTATGGTTATGTGAATTCGTATTAATTTGTACGATCTTATTAAAGCGCCTCAATTATGGGTTTTTGAATATTCCCTTTCATGCAGTGTGTAATATAGCTGTTTGTGAATATAAACGTTCTGCAAAGTTGTAAAGTCGAAAGTGCACAATAAATAAAGTTATTGTCTCCTAAATTAAAGAATCGACTCTGAACTGTCTAAACGAGTTGTCTGTAAATCGAATCCCACTGCATTACAATTCTACGTCACTCACTAGATAAGACATTTGCATAATGCCCGCATATATTGTGCTTTGTCCGCACACTAATAACTTGACCCGCCCTTCAACACAGGATTTTACAGTGACGACTGCTTCTCAAATCACGGAATTCAATGCGGGATTCGCCAAATGTTTGCTCTTGAAAAATGGGTCAGTACCCAGTTTATTTAGACTAGGTTTCTTCTCAGAATCACAACCTGTAAGTATGAATAATTATTGATGTATATATTTTCTACCGAGTGTTTAAAATACGTAGTTTTGTGTTTTATATCGTGCAAGCTTTTTGCTAACCGGCTAACTTGCTGTATTACTGTCTTACTGAAATACTTCTGCTAAGCAGCTGTGGCCCACTATTACCTAAAACTGTCTATTAATGCAGACTGTCTGTCATTCTACTTTGAGCAAAGATAAAGGATGGAGCAAGATTTGTTTTACAAACTTTAATGTTACACGTTAGTGCTCGGCTATGTGCTGTTATTGACACTGTTCCCACGTGTGCACTGCAATAAATTAGAAATATACATATTGGTTTGTTGATGGACATACACTTGTCAATGCTGATGGTGAGGAATTACAGTTGCGACATCTATCTCAAAATGAGTAGCGCATCACTGAGAAATGTCATGCTAAAGTCATCCATGCGATGGAGGTTTGGGTTGAATAACTAGTTCTTCCAGTGTTTCATCATCATACTTGTGCTCGAATTGGTGGTAAAATCAACGGCATCGTTACTGTCTTTACAATGTGTACAATCGGTGACGACTGAAGAAGCCTACTGAGCTGAAGTTCAGTTATGGTAATGGCTAACGTTTAGCTTCCGACACGCACTGTAAGTGGTAGCCCAATCACAACGGACTGGGCCAGCTGGCCAATCAGAGCAGAGTAGCTTGTGGAAAGGAGGGATTTAGAGAGACTGAATCATCCATCGAGTCTGATTTGAGAGTAATTTGAGAATCATTGGAAAATGTGGTGATATGCAAATTAATGTTTTTTGACCTTTGCTGCATGTAAACCTGCTGTAGAAGACAAAATTAGGAACCTTTAAAATAGCATAATGGGGCACTTTAATATGTTTTCATACAGTCTGCTTTCACTCTTTTGAGAGTTAGGTTTAGAATGGGGTTAGGGTGCACCTTCATGCATAATACAAAATCTCCAACTCGCAAAATAGTTACTTTTTATCATGAGATCAGGTTGTGATTTCCTCTCCCTTAATCTCTTTATATCTCTTCTCTCCAGATCTCCTCTGACTTTCTTTTATTCCCATTTATGTTGATCTCTTCATCTCTCCCACCATCTCCTTTGCAGTGTTGGGGAAGCTCCATTGAAAGTGCTCCTTATTAAGCTACAATATATTCATAATTTAAAGTAGTTATTAAACTACAGTTAAGCTAATGATTTAAAAAAAAAAAGTTAGCTATGCTACAAGCTACCAACATTACAACATTAACTTACTTTAGGCGATGGTATGTTTTTGTAATTTAAAAATATAACTGTCCAGTAATATAATTTAATCACAACAATGAGGGTTTTGAATGAATCTCTATTATGATGACAGTATCAAACTTGAACAGGTAAATGCAAACAAATACAACAAACTACCATTCAAAGTGTATGGTCATTAAGCGATAATGACTGCTGAAAATGTAGCTTTCCCATCATGAAAAATAAATTACATTTTAAAATATATTAGAATAGAAAACAATTATTATGGTGCACTATGTAACATTTTTTCAGTAAAATATCTAAAAACCACTAGGCCAGTGTTATATATTTTGTTCAGTTGAGTACTTAGAATGTCACCGACGTTTCCAACTATTTGTAAATCGTGAGAAAATTGCTATTTTAACCAAGGAACCAGGACGTGTGAGGGAGTCGCCCGTCAATTGCGTCATATCTGAGTTACCCTCAGTTTCAAAATTTTATTTTGCGGAAACACTTTACTCTTACTGCAGTGTGCAACGAGTGTCATATCAGCCGCCGAGCGAACACACAGAGTAACGTCATAACATCATTTTCAACACACTCAAATGTATCTAATATGATAAACAGAGCTGCGTTACCTCATACCCATGACCGGAAAAGCAGAAATGGCGCTGGGCGACTGTGGCATAATAAAAGTCCCGCTGCTCATGAGGTGTGTTGCGTTCGTCTCTCATTAGCAATCACTCCAGCGACCTCGTTCAGCTCCACAGCACTCGCCCACCTTCATACTACAGTAATGTTAATAATCGTATCCATGAACAAGATTTCTGCCCGTGTCCTATCCCGATTATTTTCCACCGGCTGTGAGGTGAAGACCACATGTCCCAAGATGCTGCACTCAAACTTGCCGTCATCAAACTACCTTTGAATAGGCGACCTCTAGCGGACGGAAAAGTTACATAGTACACCTTTAAATGGTAACAATATTTAAAAATATTGCTGATTTTACTGTATTTTTGATCCAATAAGTGCAGCCTTGGTTAGCATAAGAATCTCTTAAAAATGGAAAAGAAAATGTAAGAAAATAGCTAAACTACTGTGAAAAAAAATGTGGTTAGTAAATAGTTGCTGCTTTTAGTTCATTATTTCTCAACACTGCTCCTTTGATCTCTTCTGCTATATGTCTCCTATCTTCTCCTCTCATTTCTTCTCCTCTCATCTACCTTGATTTTCTCTCTTTGTTGATCTCTCCTTTCCTGTGCATACTTCAGAGAGTGAAAGAGAGAGTGGATTCCTCACAGAATTATGCAAACATGCTGATCCTCCCTCAAACATTTCAGTCTTTTTTTTCTTACACGCAAACACACCTCACTCTCCTGCTGCAGTTGCCGCCTGCAGTTTGACAAGACACAAACAGTTTTGTCAGTCGTTCTTGTGCCTTTTAAAATGTGTGAGACATCCTCCTTTTTCCCTCTCATTTCTATAAGCTCTCAGTTCCAAACAACACACAATAAAACACTTACATGTATGCAGTACACACTCTACAGAACACAGGACACGTTTAAAAATGGATGTGAGAAAATCGTGGCTTATGTGCTACAAACAGGTTTGTGTGCCATTTAGAATTAAATGGAGAACGCCTTCCAATCTCTGAATTTGAATTGAGGTGGCAAACAACCCTTACAAAAAACAAGTAGACTTAAAGTTAATTTTATCAAGTATACTTAAGTAAAGTTCAAGTGTATTTAGTAAATATACTAATATCAATGTACTAGAAGTATACTTGTAAGTGTACTGTTTCAATACTACTTGGGAATTGACCCACTTGGCCCACTTTTAGTGTATAAAAGTATACTTTTAACTATACTTTATGTGCAACAGTAGTAAACTTTGAGTACACAACTAGTTTACAACAAAGTTTTTCATTTGTACTGCAACTACTATACTACAAATGAACGTATTGGAATACTGATAGTTTACTAGTCAAATACTTGTGTCACTTGTTTCTGCTTATTCTTCATCTGTGTTTTGGAGCCGGAGATTCTAAACTCTTTCAGAAGATGCATAATAGCGTCACCTACTGTATAACAGTGAATACTTGGATAGTCAGAAAATTCAGTGAGTGGCAGGGAAAGATTAAAGGTGATTTTAAGCAAATTCCTATGTACAGTGCCAGTGGACTAGCTACACAAAAATTCAGATACTCCGAATTTGGAACATATCTGTTTTATTTTTTATTTTTTTATAAATCATTATTTTCAAACAATGTAGGTTTATAATATGGATGGATGGATGAACGGCGGCGAATGGATGGATGGATGGATGGATATAGATAGATAGATAGATAGATAGACAGACAGACAGACAGACAGATAGACAGACAGACAGACATGATACCATGTATCTGAACAAGATGTTCAGGACTTCTAACAAAAAAAATAAGCCCACATTAGATCCAGCAGTATATTTAACCATGGGCATGGGATACTTTTTATCCCTCTTTGCACCAAACCCATCTGGTGGGTTTCCTGCCAAAAAGCTCTTTTTATAGTTTCATCTGACCATAGAATCCTGGTCCCTTTTGAAGTTCCAGTCGTGTCTGACAACTGAATATGTGCTGCAGTTTGTTTTTGGATGAGAGAGCTATACTTAGCTATACTGTAGCTCAGATTGCTCAAGAAGTTAATGCTGGTTCTGATAGAAAGGTGTCAGAATACACAGTGCATCGCAGTTTGTTGCATATGGGGCTGCATAGCCACAGACCAGTCAGGGTGCCCATGCTGATCACTGTCCACCGCCGAAAGCACCAACAGTGGGCACGTGAGCATCAGAACTGGACCACAGAGCAATGGAAGAAGGTGGCCTGGTCTGATGGATCATGTTTTCCTTTACATCACGTGGATGGCTGGGTGTGTGTGTGCGTCGCTTACCTGGGGAACACATGGCAAAGTCCTGCCTGAATCAGCACGGTCCTGCCATTCATGTGGATGTTACTTTGACATGTACCACCTACCTAAGCATTGTTGCAGACCATTTACACCCTTTCATGGAAACGGTATTCCCTGGTGGCAGTGGCCTCTTTCAGCAGGATAATGCGCCATGCCACAAAGCAAAAATGGTTCAGGAATGGTTTGAGGAGCACAACAACGAGTTTGAGGTGTTGACTTGGCCTCCAAATTCCCCAGATCTCAATCCAATCGAACATCCGTGGGATGTGCTGAACAAACAAGTCTGATCCATGGAGGCCCCACCTCGCAACTTACAGGATTACTTGGTGCCAGATACCACATCACACTTTCAGGGGTTTTAGTGGAGTCCATGCCTCGAAGGGTCAGGGCTGTTTTGGCAGCAAAAAGGGGACCAACACAATATTAGGAAGGTGTATTAGGAAGGTGGTCATAATGTTATGCCTGATCGGTCTCTTTTACTCATTTAAAAAATCTAGGGGTCCCAATAATTGTGGCCAATGTGTTTTGGGGAAAAAACATTTATTTCATAATGATTTTTCCGCCACTTTCAATTATTTTACTTACAATGAAAGGTTACATTTGTGCAAATTTTTTACAACTATCTTTGATCATATTTACCAGGGATGCCAATAATTCTGACCACAACTATAGATGGATGGATGGATGCATAGATAGATAGATAGATAGATAGATAGATAGATAGATAGATAGATAGATAGATAGATAGATAGATAGATAGATAGATATAGATAGATAGATAGATAGATAGATAGATAGATAGATAGATAGATAGATAGATAGATACTGTACACACAGAGAGATACAAATATCACACTATGCACTAGTATGCAGCTTTTCTTTTCTGTAGAAAGTTTGAGATGTCACCAAGAGAATTAAATCAAAAGTCTATGTCCCGAATGAAGAGTGTTGCAATCCTTCTCTGAATATAAACTGTAGTGATGTAATGCCGCATAGACTGTTGGGTAGTAGGTGTCTTCACAGCAGACAAAAGTTGCATTAAGAGCACAATGTGGACAAATGTTTTGTGAGCACTATTCTCTATCTATCTGTCTACAGCATGTGTGTGTGGGCCTAGAGACACTCTGTCCTCTTTAGTTTCTTCTTCACTGCTATGTGTTGGTCACCTGAGGCAGTTTATACACTCACACATCAGCCTCTCCCTGATGCCTTTGGATCTGAGACTGTCAGACATAAGAGCATGTGTGTGTGCGTGTCTGTGCGGGCGCACAGAGGAATACTGTTGTGATGAAAGTGTGAATGGAAGATTAGCAACTGTGTGTGTGTGTGTGTGTGTGTGTGTGTGTGTGTGTGTGTGTGTGTGTGTGTGTGTGTGTGTGTGTGTGTGTGTGTGTGTGTAGTCAGGCTCCGCTCCAGCCAGCAGCCAGCGGGCCGTACCTTGGCTCTGCACGAGTGGCTGCCGAGAGTGACCGGGCACTCCCTGGAGAGGTGAGGTGTTTAAAACAGGGGACTTGTGACTGGAGCCCTGCCCTTCCTGATCTCCCAATGGCACAACATCAGCGCCTCCAGTAGTTTGACTGTGAGCCTGATGACACACAAGCTAAACACTCACACAGAAGAAAGGAAGAGAAAATAAAGGGAGGACAAGGAGAAGAGGCGGACTGGCGACGGTGCTGGGACTTGAATGCTGATACACAAGTTATTTTCTTCCTACAGAACTCAAGTAGCTGTGAATCAGAGCTGTGTGTTTGAATGGCACGTGTGAGCCACTGAGATTCCAGTGCAAAGTGAGGTGAAAATCTAGAGGTCAAGAGTGTGGGATTGAGTGTGTTTGCATGCATTTGTGTGAGTTTGAATTGTCTGCATTCTTGAGGCAACATCATTAATCTGGATACATTTTAAAACAGCGTTTTTGTTTAAAAATGCTCCCCATCCACGCTAGCATTTTAAAGCATTTTCCAAAAGTTTCTCACCTACACTGAAACACCAGAAAACACAATCATTTTACTGCACATGCGTAAAACGGAATAAAAGCACACTGAGATGATATAGAGAAACCAGATGTAATAAAGTGCTTATGCTATTCTTTTTATTAGCAAAATATCCCACCACTTAGGCTACTTGTGCGTCCAGATCACACTGGACACTGGGCACTGGACACTGTCACTAATGGTCACTAAAATATTTTTAAGCTCACCATGTCCAGTAGGCCTATTAAGAATTCAAATGTTCTATTTTTTGCCAAGCAGAGCCAACCAGTCATATGCCCGTATGCAAATTAGCCATGTGCGCCAAACAGAAGAAACGTTAAGTCATACTAAAAATGGCTAGCAAGCGAAAGCTAAACCAGAGTGTCTAACTTAAGGTAAGATGTAAGAGGATTTTTTTTTTTTTCAATCTTTGCAGTGAGAGAGAGAGCACCCGCCGTGGTGATGTTTGGCTTGTTGTAGGCTGTCTGTCAGCATCCGCCGTGGTGCTTTTTTCAATTTGAGAGATGGCCTGTTTGCACGGTTTCTGTTAGGCGAATGTGCTTTGCCAGTCTCTGATAGGCTATACCTGGCATTTATTCAGTTGATTGCTCTTGTAAGTGCTCCAGATTGGTACCAATTATTGTTATGTCTGCATTGTAATGCACAACTTTGCCGTGTGTGTGTGTATAGGCCTATCTATCAGTACAACATGCGTCATTGTTTTCATAGTCCACTCTACAACTCAATAATGCATTTTGTGTGTGTGTGTGTGTGTGTGTGTGTGTGTGTGTGTGTGTGTGTGTGTGTGTGTGTGTGTGTGTGTGTGTGTGTGTTGTGATTTATGAGGATGCAAATATTGCTGGCAATTAGAGTCGATTTGTCAAGTTAGAATGCTCACATGAGATTTTTACCTAATGAGCAAAAAAATCTGCATGGCAGAAAACGCACTCTGATGTAATGTTCATTCTTGCACGTATTGTAATGGAGAAAATTTGTGAAAAGGGATTAAATGAGCCTTTAGCTTTCCAATATAAGTATCTCTCCAATTCCAGGTGAAAATTTGTATTAAGATTAGTGTGAATAATTTGTATACTCATGTTGTTGACATTTTTGTCTGATATTTAGGTCTAACCAATAGGCTTTTAACACTCAAAAAAATGCTGGGTTAAAAACAACCCAAGGTGGGTTGAAAATGGACAAACCCAGCAATTGGGTTGTTTTAACCCAGCAGTTGGGTTAAATATTTGTTTAAAACAACCCAAATGCTGGGTTTGTCCATTTTTAACCCAACTTGGGTTGTTTTTAACCCAGCATTTTTTAGAGTGAATGCAACACACTCTCATGTCAATTTGTAATTTTTTGTATGAATTTGTGGCTAATTTGTATGAATTTGTACAATCTCATTTCTACTTTATCATCCAATCTGCTTACTCTCTATTGATGGTTATAGGTTTACGGGTGGACCTCCATACTTACTTTTTCTAAAAGCATACAAATTAATCCAAAATCGCATAAAATAATTCTGTTTTCTCATTATATCAGATTGGACCAATGATATGAATTGATAATTTCTGTCTGATTTTGTCTGAACATTTCATTAGGGTCACATGACCCTAAAACACAACCTAATCTGCTTTTTTTTAAATTTATTTTTATTTTTATTTTTTGGGTTTATTATTTCATAATTTAACGTTAAATGGGTTTTAAGTTCAAAGAAATTAATAAAAAATAGTATGATTTTTTTCTTCTGGAATCTGGAATGCCAGTTCTAGACAAATGACCGAAAAATAGGTCAGTGACTTCTTTTGCTGAGCAGACAGAAAGTTCAACATACACAGCAAAATAAATGTTGCTTCGTCACAGGAAGTATGAAGGGGTTCATAGTGATGCATTGTTTCGATTTTTAAAGGCTTGTTGCAGCAAAAATGAGTGCTGTAAATTCACGCTTGGTGTGAATAGGCCTTTAAACTGTGTATATGTGTACTGGCATGTTGGAGAACAGCAGTGGGCATCAGGCGTGGGAGAAACAGAGGTAGAGAGCGGGAGGGGGAAACTGGACAACAGCTTTTACAGAACAGAGACTCATTCACCCGCTGTCCCACCACTGAGGCCGCAGGGGCACAGGAAGTCATGTTAGATTTGCATCCACATCACTTTGGCTTCTCTCTCCATAAATGTCCATCCATTCATTTGTGCGAGATTGTGAGTGGACGCAGCAGATGTTACTGGAGGCTGGTTGGGGTAGGAAAAAGAAGGGGGTTATCGTCCTGTTGGGGGTCATAGTGGACAGCTGGCCCTTGTCTGTCCACACCAGGCTTTGTCTGGACAATGAACGACAGACGGGGAGAGAGAAAGACAGAGGTAGAAAAGAAACAAGGGTGGGGAAAAAAAAGAGAGAGAGAGAGAGAGAGAGAGAGAGAGAGAGAGAGAGAGAGAGAGAGAGGATCGTGACCAGTGTCTGCTCAGGGCTTAAACAAGGATTGACGGGATGGATGATGCTGCAACTGGTGGTAACAAGATCTCTGTTCCTTCACCACACGTGACGTGCATCTAATCCCATTTTTCCTCATCCCTTCATACTTCTTTCCCATAGGAAAAAAAATCACAAATGCGCTCTTTAATATTTCATATTTTAATAAATTTTTTTCTCAGACATTTCATCACCATTGAGATTAATGGAGAGCAATTTTTTTTATTTATTTTTTTTATCCTTTCTCCTAAAAAAACTTTTTTTACCGTACCCCGCCATTCTTAAAGACTCAAATCCTTTCAATCTGAAATGTATTTTCTCGGTAAAGTACACTATCATTCCAAAAGTTCGGTGACAAATTTTTTTTATACCTTTGAAAAGTTTCTTATGCTCACCTAGGCTGCATTTTATTATATCAAAAATACAGTAAAAAATATTATTACAATTAATATAACTGTTTTCTATTTTAAAATATTTTAAAAGGTAATTTATTCCTGTGATGGCAAAGTTGAATTTTCAGTCCAGTAGTGTAAAATATTTGAGCAAATGTAATGAACGAGGAGCGAGGAAGCTTCCTGAGAAGTCATGAGCGAGGATACAAAGGTGTATCCATCCCTCGCATCCTAAGGGGGTGGAGCTAAGACGTGAGGAAAGGAAGCGAGGATGCACAAATTAGAAATGAGAAGCTCCCCTTGTCAACAAGGCTACTTTATGCTATTGCAAGCGCATTAGCAGGTAGTTGTGAATCTCAGGTGTTTCATATATGAGATGAGGACGTGTTACAGCCGGTTATGAGGCCCAAACCAGTACGTTAACACCAGTTACAAACCAGTATATTTTGACTATTTAATTTTACTTCACATCATTTTATTCATCCGTTATATTGAAAATACCTTTTTGAAGGATATTGGTTTATACTTATGCCCTTTTTCAGCACTTTAGCCAGACTGAGACCTGAGTGTTTGTAGTTGTTTAAGAGGCTGCTGCATCAACCTTGATTTATTGCAATTTTGAGGTGTTTAGATACTTTTTTATTTTATTTGATTACTTTTTTATTAAATAAACATGATTGCTCTCCTCACCTTTTTTACTGGTATGTCTCTCAGCCCTGTTGAAAAAAAACAGCATATGCTGGTTAGGTATGTTTTGAAGCATGGCATCTGGTTTAAGTTGGTTTATGCTGGTCCTTAGTTGGTCACGAGCTGGTTTAAGCTGGCCCTGAGCTGGTTATAAACTGACCAATAAGCTTGGGACCAGCACTTGACCATCTTAAACCAGCTCATACTGGTCATGCGTCATGACGTATGAACCAGCTGCCATGTTGTAAAACAAGCTGCTCCTTTTCTTGGTGTTATGTTTTGCTGTTATTTTATGTTTGAATGAATTTGAAAGTTTTTACTATTTATGGACAGCACTTTGGTCCATTCTAATGGTTTTGAAAGTGCTTTATAAATAAATCGAGTCGAGTTGATTTTTGATCAAGTTAATGTGTCCTTGCTGAATAAAAGTATTAAGTCTTGCTGTACCAAACTTTTAAAAAGGAGTTATTTCTTTTAAACTGAAGTTTAAGTGCACTAGTTTGAGAAATTGTGGAATCTGTTATTTTTTAAATTTGCATTTAGTTTGAAATTGGTTTGACTTAATGGGATGAAAATTAAAAGTGTTGTTGTGGAGAAGTGTAAGTGAAATGAGTAAAGAGCACTGTTCTGTTCTGCCTCATTATTATTTGGCTTGCTTTATGTATGTAAAAATTGTGTGTGTGTGTGTGTGTGTGTGTGTGTGTGTGTGTGTGTGTGTGTGTGTGTGTGTGTGTGTGTGTGTGTGTGTGTGTGTGTGTGTGTGTGTGTGTGTGTGCGTGTGCATGTGTGTGCTGGCTGTACAAAAATCTAAATCTTGTTTTTCAATATGAACAATAAAAATTCTTCCAAGACCAAAGTATATGAGCTCCATACTCTTATTATTTGTCAACAGTTGTCTCATTTGTGCCTGTTTTTATTCCTCCTGAGGACATTTAAGAGAAACATCTGATACAAAGTTCATACTTCAATATAACTGAGAACTCCATTAAGTCTCTTAATGCTTTGAGCAATAACATTTTTCTCTGAGCCTTTCCTCTTTTCCAGTACATATATGTATGTTTGCATCTGAGGAAAAATGCATATCCAACCCTAATAGTAACTGCAGAGGTTTTACCCCCATTTTATGTAGGACACTGATGCAGCAATAAGCCCATTAAATATTTACATCCCTCTTCCCTTTGTGTCTGCTTTGTTGTCTGGCTTTCTCTCGTTCCATTGTTTGAGCTTTTTTCCTTTCTTTCCCTATGTTAGGGTGTATTATTAAAAAAAAAAAAAAAAAAAAAAAACCTGGGCAGGCTGCCCTACTGAGTGGAGCGTTTTATCTGTTAAACCGCGAGGCATATCACAATCTGAACGCTGGCTGAGGTCCTATCAGACGGAGCTGAGAGCAGGCGAGATGAGATGGAGAGGAAGTGAGCCTCTGGCCATCTTAAGAGAAACTTAAGCTCGCACACACTCACACACACACACACACCTCCTGAGAATTAATCTGTGTTCAGCTGTCCTATCAGACTTGGCACAGAGACAGTAATAGTTGTTAAAGTTATCTCAGCACCTCTTCCCCTGGCTCCTATTTCATGTCAGCCCCTCAGATCTCTTCTTTTTCACATCAGAAGTTAGCTTTTAGTTGGGGTTTTACTGCTATTGTGTATCAGGAATTGTTTTAAGTGGCTGCAGATGCTAATTATGCCAAAGTCACGGCCTAGCGGTTAGCGCACATCCTCCAAATTGCAGACAACATTAGCCTTGCTGTATTCCGAATGAAATGCTAGTGTAATAGTTCTCAACTGGTAGGTCACGACCCAAAAATTTTATGAAAGTCTGTATTGAGTGTTGTGGACAGCAGGGAAAACAAATGCTAAATGCAAATACCAAAATGCAACTAACCATATAATCATGCATCGTTAGACTTATTAGCTTTTTAAAGCATCCCATATCTTTCAAAGGACCTACTTCCAATTAAACGATTTGATTTTTTGCTGAAAATTTAATTGGGTCTCCACTTGATGTCCAATGCAAAATCTTGGTCTTAAGGCAAAACCAATTGAGAACTGCTCTGCTAGCATACTGCTCATTGCATACTGCAGTTTACACATTGAATATTTTTATGTATTCAATAAAAGTATGCGAAGCAGTACACTTTATGTGGCATTGTGCAGTGATTTCCTACATTGACTTATTTACTTTGCATGTTTAATTGCTTGCTTTCAGTTATTATCAAAAATCTGAGAAATGAAACTGTTTACATTGCATGTTAATGCTAGTTTCTGTAAAGATGTCTTAAATTATGGCAAAGGGAAGTTCATGTGAGTAAAGCACATTGCATTATGGGATACAGTATTCCACTTCAATACACTGTATGTCACTGCACAGCACACATAAAATAACCCTCTGTTGTTGTTTACACACCCTCTTGTGGGAGTAGGGAATTTCAAGAATTTTCTAAGTAAGGTTTTAATGTATTATTAACCTTTTTTGCTTAAAGGGATAGTTCACCTGAAAATGAAAGTTCTTTACTCATATTCATGTCATTCCAAACCCATGTTAATTTCTTTCTTGTGTTTCTTTGTGTTTTGCGGATCACAAAAAGAAGATTGTCTGTCTGTCTGTCTGTCTGTCTGTCTGTCTATCTGTCTGCCTTTCTTCCATCCATCCATCCATCCATCCATCTATCTATCTATCTATCTATCTATCTATCTATCTATCTATCTATCTATCTATCTATCTATCTATCTATCTATCTATCTATCTATCTATCTATCTATCTATCTATCTATCTATCTGTCTATCTGTCTGTCTGTCTGTTTGTCTATATTTATCTATCTGCCTTTATGTTGCACAGAAGAAAGAAAGATTTGGAAGAACATGAGTGTGAGTAAAAGATCACATTTCATTTTTGGTGCAATATCGTTTTAATATTTTGACATTTTCATAAAAGCAATTATGTTGTAAAACCATTTAGCTGTGTTGCATGCAGCATGGAATACAGCACATTCACATACTGCACACACAGTATACATACTGCATACATATGGGGAAAAAAAATTGTATGGTTGTTTGCTAATTGGAACATAATTTGTCTTGCATGTTTTTTTGATCTTTGTGATCCTGTATATTCTTCCTCCTATAATTAATTATTACTTAACAATTAGTCCCAAATATGCAAATTACAAAGCGTTTAACATAATAAAACATCTCTCTCACACACACACAGAAAAACGCACAAACACATTTTCCGGGCTCACGTCACAGGCGTCCAGCGATCGGTCATACGAGTATTCACATGATCTTCAGAACAACAACAACCTTATTAAGAAAGAGGGCATGAGAGGGAAAATGAAAACAAAGAACATGCATAAAACTCAAATCACCCTAAAGTCATCTAAAAGCTATTAGATAACACATCTCTGTGTTTCTCATTTGGATTTGTTTTTAGTGCTGCGATGTTTCAGAGGGCTGCCAGGCCCAGATGTGCTCAGTCTAAATGAAAACACAGTTAAGTCTCAGTCACAGGTCTGCTGCTGCAAGACTGCAACAATTAGCCCAGTGTTTCTTCCTCCGCAGTGCCTGCAGACCAGCAGCCAGCACAGCAGTCTCTCTCTCTCTCTCTCTCTCTCTCTCTCTCTCTCTCTCTCTCTCTCAAACTCTGTGCCTCAGTACCCTGAAACCACATCCCTCTATACATACTTTTGAACATGATTTCAAAGGGCCCTATAGTAAGTGATGATATCATTTTCATTTCCGTGTACACTGTCTCTTTAAGGTTAGAAAATCCATAGTTATAATTGTAAGGGAATTATCATTATTTTCTTTTTACTCAGGGAGTTATTACAACTGGCTTGGAGCAGTGGTATAATAAAGTTCCAGATTTGACACAGCAGCACTCCTTCACACAAAGACACCTGTTCACACATACCTTCTTACTTTTTTCCCTGTGAAAGTCAGAGCATGACTATTTGAAGTAAAGGAATAGAATGGTTTAAGGTGAGAAAGTGGGGTGCCTCAGATCTGATTGGGAGAATAAAAGCACTGCTGATAAAGTCATGTGACATCCCATACGGAATAGATTAGATAGCACGCCTCCCTCTTTCCCCTCTTTCCTCAGAGACTGTGGATGAAAACAGTTTGTTTGTTGTGTTTGTGACATTTGAGCCTTTATTTGAGCCTGATCCCGGAACTACATCTGATCAGCCTTGCCTCTGTTTTCATAACTTATGTTCATTGTTAACATCTATAGTTTATCCCTACTTTTTTGATTAATGGGACTTCTTTAATTCCATTTTTTTTTGATGTGGATTACCTTTTTATTTTATTTATTTTATTTTTATTCTATTTAGCATAATTTATTATGCTATTATATATATATATATATATATATATATATATATATATATATATATATATATATATATATACTCACACTACCTAAAGGATTATTAGGAACACCATACTAATACTGTGTTTGACCCCCTTTCGCCTTCAGAACTGCCTTAATTCTACGTGGCATTGATTCAACAAGGTGCTGAAAGCATTCTTTAGAAATGTTGGCCCATATTGATAGGATAGCATCAAAAGCTCCCGTTCAACCACATCCCAAAGATGCTCTATTGGGTTGAGATCTGGTGACTGTGGGGGCCATTTTAGTACAGTGAACTCATTGTCATGTTCAAGAAGCCAATTTGAAATGATTCAAGCTTTGTGACGGTGCATTATCCTGCTGGAAGTAGCCATCAGAGAATGGGTCATAAAGGGATGGACATGGTCAGAAACAATGCTCAGGTAGGCCGTGGCATTTAAATGATGCTCAATTGGCACTAAGGGGCCTAAAATGTGCCAAGAAAACATCCCCCACACCATTACACCACCACCACCAGCCTGCACAGTGGTAACAAGGCATGATGGATCCATGTTCTCATTCTGTTTACGCCAAATTCTGTCTCAACAGAAATTGAGACTCATCAGACCAGGCAACATTTTTCCAGTCTTCAACTGTCCAATTTTGGTGAGCTTGTGCAAATTGTAGCCTCTTTTTCCTATTTGTAATGGAGATGAGTGGTACCCGGTGGGGTCTTCTGCTGTTGTAGCCCATCCGCCTCAAGGTTGTGCGTGTTGTGGCTTCACAAATGCTTTGCTGTATACCTCGGTTGTAACGAGTGGTTATTTCAGTCAAAGTTGCTCTTCTATCAGCTTGAATCCGTCGGCCCATTCTCCTCTGACCTCTAGCATCAACAAGGCATTTTCACCCACAGGACTGCCGCATACTGGATGTTTTTCCCTTTTCACACCATTCTTTGTAAACCCTAGAAATGGTTGTGCGTGAAAATCCCAGTAACTGAGCAGATTGTGAAATACTCAGACCGGCCTGTCTGGCACCAACAACCATGCCATGCTCAAAATTGCTTAAATCACCTTTCTTTCCCATTCTGACATTCAGTTTGGAGTTCTAGAGATTGTCTTGACCAGGACCACACCCCTAAAGGCATTGAAGCAACTGCCATGTGATTGGTTGATTAGATAATTGCATTAATGAGAAATTGAACAGGTGTTCCTAATAATCCTTTAGGTGAGTGTGTATATATATATATATATATATATATATATATATATATATATATATATATTTTATTTTTATTTTTATTTTTTTAAATGGCGCGCCGTGTTCGGTCGCCGTTCAGGTCGCTCCGCGAAGACTGTGCTTTTATTTACTATTTTACTTTCTTTTACTCTCAATTTTTACAAACTTATCATCTGCATTGATCTACTATGACAGCAAAACTCTTTTGGACATTGGTTACCTCTACACTGGACTGTTTCAGGACACTTTCGCCGATACTCTGTGGCCATCTGAGATCCTTCGGAACGCTGAGTTGAACAATGGACAGACGAGTCAACGGCGAAGAATCAAGAAACACCGTGGGAAACGCGCTGGAATTCGAAACAGACTGAGGAAAAGGGCATTCAGTCCTCTTCTCCCGAGCATTCTTCTAGCAAATGTTCAATCCTTGGAGAATAAGATGGACGATCTTAGAACCAGGATAAGTTTTCAATGGGACATGAGAGACTGTAACATCTTTTGTTTGTCCGAAACATGGCTCACGCCCGTGGTCCCGGACACAGCTGTGACGCCATCGGAGAACTTCTCTGTTTTTCGGATGGACAGAACAGCCGAGGCTGGTAAATCCAAAGGCGGTGGAGTATGCTTCATGGTCAACAAGAAATGGTGCGATCCCAGGAACATCACCATTCTCTTGCGGTCCTGCTCGCCTCATCTGGAACATTTAACAATCATTTGCCGCCCATTCTATCTGCCGAGGGAGTTTTCTGCGGTTGTCGCGACCGCTGTTTACATTCCACCGCAGGCAGACACAGCGCTGGCTTTATCTGGCCTTCATGATGTTGCCAGCGGCATCATAAACAAACACCCCGACGCGGCATTCATTGTCGCGGGCGATTTCAACAAAGCAAACCTAAAGAAAGTCCTGCCAAACTTTCACCAGCACGTCTCCTGTCCTACACGAGGAGCAAACACGCTGGATCATTGCTACTCTCCGTTCAAGAACGCCTATAAAGCGCGGTCACTTCCAGCGTTTGGCAAATCGGATCATGCCGCCATTTTCCTCACTCCCGAATACAAACAAAAGCTCGTTCAGGAACCCCCGCTTACGTTGGTCGCCCCACTCAGAGACCGCGCTTCAGGCAGCTCTGGATGATGTAGACTGGGACATGTTCCGAGCGAGTTCAGCCTACGTAAGCGAGTTAAGCGTTGGTCGCCCCACTCAGAGACCGCGCTTCAGGCAGCTCTGGATGATGTAGACTGGGACATGTTCCGAGCGAGTTCAGCCTATGTAAGCGAGTTCACAGAAGTGGCGCTTTGCTTCATCAACACGCTTACAGAGCAAGCCACGCAAACAATAACAATAACGTCCTTCTCAAATCAGAAACCGTGGGTGGACAATTCAATCCGCGCTGCAGTGAACACACGCACTGCCGCTTACAACACCGGTCTCCATTCAGGGCACATGACTGAATACAGATCGTCCTGCTATGCTCTCAGACGAGCAGTTAAAGCCGCAAAACTCCGTTACAAAGACCGAGTGGAGTCTCATTTCCAACTCAACGACTCGCGGCGCATGTGGCAAGGTCTGAGGTCCATCTGCTCGTTTGGATCTAAATCCTCTGCAGAGGGGAGCGCTGACCCGTTGCTTGTGAACGAGTTAAACTCTTTCTACGCTCGCTTTGACTGTAACCGCGGCAATGCGACTCCGCCAAGTGGCGCGTTAGAGGAAATTACTCAGAGCAGCAACAACCACGTGATCTCTGTCTCAGAGGATGAAGTTCGGAGAGCACTCAAGCGTGTGGACATCAGGAAACCTGCCGGGCCGGATGGTATTTCAGGTCGTGTTCTGCGGTCCTGTGCTGATCAGCTTGCCGGGTTGTTTACATCTATCTTTAATGAGTCCCTCGCTACATCTGTGGTCCCCACCTCCTTCAAAAAATCCACCATCATCCCTGTCCCTAAGAACAGTAAACCCTCTTGCCTAAATGACTATCGTCCAGTGGCTCTCACATCTATAGTCATGAAGGTCTTTGAGAGACTCATTAAAAACACCATTTGCGCCTTCATTCCTGACACTTTGGACCCTCTTTAGTTTGCCTATCGTCCCAATAGATCGACTGAAGATGCCATCTCTCATGTCCTCCACTCCTCCCTCACTCACATCGACAGCAAAAGTGGGAACTATGTAAGGCTGCTATTTATTGACTATAGCTCAGCCTTTAACACCATAGTTCCCATCAAGCTAACCTCCAAACTCCTGGATCTCGGCCTGAATCCTTCTCTCTGCCACTGGATTGAGGACTTCCTCACTGGCAGGCCTCAGGTGGTGAGAATAGGCCAGTCCACCTCCACCTCCATCTCCCTGAGTGTGGGAGCTCCACAGGGCTGTGTCCTGAGTCCCCTGCTCTACTCGCTCTACACACATGACTGTTTGTCCACACACAGCTCCACCTCTATCATCAAATTTGCTGATGATACTGTTGTCCTGGGCCTCATTTCCAACAACAATGAGACGGCATACTTGGACGAGGTGGAGCATCTAACATCATGGTGCCAGGACAACTGTCTCTCTCTGAATGTTGGCAAGACCAAAGAAATGATTGTGGACTTCAGGAAGAGACAGCAACGGACATACTCCCCCCTCATGATCAGCGGGTCACCAGTAGAGAGAGTGAGCAGCTTCAAGTACCTGGGTGTAAACATCTCCGAGGACCTGACCTGGACTACTCCCATTCTGTCCTTGTATCCGTGCAGACGTGTTTTTTTCTCTCTCTGTTCCCTGCTGGCTCTCGCGCTGTTTTGTTTTGTCTAGTGTTTCGTCTCTTCTCTTCTCTGACTGCTGCTCTGCTGGACTCTTGAAAATACTGAAATGGAATTGATTAACTGGTCAATCAGCGCAATCGACAAGATTTTCTCACTAAGGAAGGATGCCCCGGGAGAACCCACCTGCCCGGACGGGACCTTTGCCGCAGGGTGCGTGAGGGACGCATGGAACAACTGGCAAGTCCTGTGCCTGGAGGCTCTGTCCGTGGAGGATGCGGAAGATTTATACATGATTGGATTATTGATGGCGGGTTCCTATTCTTTGGCTTTGGGATTGCCCTGACCTATCGGAAGATTGGTAAGACAGCTGCAAGCAAATTCACCCAGCCGCTGTCTGTGGAAATTAAACAATGCTTCGGGTTCTGTGTGACCGTTTGAAGGAATTAGATCAGAAAGTGATAGGAATTGAGGAACTGAACCGTAACAACGCAGTCCGGACTGCGGATACGCAGGGAAGAGTGGGCTCTATCGGGGTCAGATCGGTGAACTTTACGGACTGTAACCGGTCTGGCCATGAGGCTGGACGTAATGTCTAGGGAAACTGCACAGACCGGACGCGAATGCTGAGGACCAGATCTGATTGATTGATTATGATCCGGACAAATTATCAAGATCATCAAATGGATTAAAAATAATAAATTGTATTTGCCTGACCTAATCAACTAGCCCAACGAACCTCACTTGGTCCCTATCAGCTCTCGGTTGGGAGGTCAGCCGGGCAGCTGTCTGCTATCTATCTTCCCTGTGCACTGCCTTATCTCCCTTCAAGGACAAACCATAGAACTGAACTCGAAAACATCTGAAGTTATGGCTAACATTCTCACACAACACAATCTCAGACTCACTCGCACCATACACAACCTACCCGATCCCACCCCCTCCAACCGTCTGCCTGTTTATCTATCTCCTCTCCCACTCCATACAAAAAATCCCATCACGTGACCACGTGTACTGTGTCATGTTTATGTTTATGTTTATGTTTTGTTGTGTTTGCTATGTAATGCTTGCTAAATTGCATTCTTGTATTTCTGGAGAGCGTAGGGCGGCGCCTGAATAATCGGCTGCGGCCCGGAGGCTTGCTCCAAACTTCATTTCGTTATACTGTACTTGTACATGTGTAATGACGAATAAACTTCAACTTCAACTTCAACTTCAACATTCAGACACAGGTGAAAAAAGCCAGGCAAAGACTGTACCACCTGCGCCAGCTGAGGAAATTCAGGGTTTCACCAGCTATCCTGAAAACTTTCTATTTAGGGGCGATAGAAAGTGTATTAACTCAGTGCATCACAGCGTGGTATGGGAACAGCACCAGTCATGACTGCAAAGCCCTGCAAAGAGTTGTGCGCTTATCCGAGCGTATCTCAGGGTCAGCTCTCCCGTCTCTGCAGGACGGCTACACCAAACGCTGCAAAGGTAGAGCTACTAAGATCATCAAGGACTCTAATCACCCTGCAAACCCTCATTTCACGCTGCTGCCATCTGGTAAGCGCTTCCAAGCCTGATGGCCAAAACTGAGAGACTCAGGAGGAGCTTCTTCCCCCAGGCCATCCGACTCCTGAACTCAGTCACTTAACATCACGTGACTTCACTTCAGGATAAACATACTGACATTGCACTGCACTTCCTGTTCTCGTTGTTACTGTGTAACAACCTGTTATAAACCTGTTTGCACATTATACTCTTTATACATTTGTTAACCACATATTTATAAGTCTACAGTTTACTCACTGCACAGTCTACTTCAATTATTTTATTCCACTTCTTTATTCTTATTTTTTACTTTTTTCTTCTACTTGACTTGATTATTTATAATTCTACAGATATATATATATATATATATATATATATATATATATATATATATATAGTACTTTTTTATCCTATTTCTATTATAATTTCTTCCTTGTGTTTTTAACTGTGAATTTGCACTGTCCATGGAGCGGACCTGTTTACATTTCACTGCCGGTTGTATATTCTGTATATAACTGTGTATGTGACAAATAAAACTCTTGAATCTTATATATATATATATATATATATATATATATATATATATATATATATATATATATATATATATATAATGCAATTAATACTTTTATTTTCTTATGTTTTCTTTATGTTCTTATGTTTTGTTTGTACGGTTATTTTATAGTTAATGTCCGACGGACCGGTGTTTTTGTGTTTTTCATCGTGTAAATCACAGTGTTTTTGTACGTCCTTGTCGCGTCCGTTCATCTGCAAACTCAGCTACAGACGTGAGTTTCTGCTCGAGGTTGGAAAAACTACAGTCTTCAATCCAAGCTCGGCGCTCGCTCAAGATCTGCGGGATCATGGCCTTCTCCGGGGGCCTACCCCATCACCGTCCCCCACTACTGCACCTCTCCCACAGTGGAGGCGCCACAAACGGGGTGAGAGGAAACAGAAGAGGGGGAAGCGTGGAGGTATCCGCATCAGGCTAGCGGCTAAACCACACAAGCCGGCTATCCCCACCATCATTCTCGCTAATTTACGCTCGTTGGACAATAAACTGGATGATCTTCGTCTTCTTTGCTCTACTCGGAAGACTGTAAGAGACTGTTGTGTTTTTGTGTTCACGGAAACATGGCTCAACAACAGCGTTCCGGACCGCACCATTCAGCTCGATCAGCGCACATGCCATCGGGCGGACAGAGTGCCCGTCGAGGGAGGTAAGACCCGCGGCGGCGGACTCTGTGTTTACACCAATGATGCGTGGTGCCGCGATGCTGTTGTGGTTTGCAAACACTGCTCACCCCTGGTGGAGTTTATGATTATTAAATGTCGGCCGTTTTATCTACCGCGGGAATATTCAGCTATTATACTTGTTGCTGTATACATCCCCCCCAGCTCCAACAACAACAGGAGTGAGGCACTAAATAATCTTTATAAACACATCAGTGATCAGCAGACAGCCCACCCAGATGCTTTTCTCATCTTGGCTGGAGATTTCAACCATGCAGACCTAAAGAGTGTGCTTCCAAAAATTCATCAACACATTGACTTCCCAACACGTGGTAAAAACACTCTGGACTTTGTGTACACCACACAGAGAGGAGCTTACAAAGCCCTTCCCCTCCCCTACCTGGGTGCTTCAGATCACATCACTGTTATGTTAATGCCAGCATACAGACCACTTGTGAAAGCCACCAAACCAGTCCAGAAGCAGATTCAAGTCTGGCCTGAAGGGTCATCTGAGGCTCTTCAAGACTGCTTCGACACCACTGACTGGGACATGTTTAAACAGGCTGCAACCTACCACAACACCACAGACATCCAGGAGTACTCAGAGACTGTTACTTCTTATATCACCAAGTGCATGGAGGATGTAACAGTCACAAAGACCATCACCGTCTGGCCCAACCAAAAACCGTGGCTGACAGGAAATGTCTACAGACTTCTGAAGACGCGTAACGCTGCCTTCAGAGCTGGAGATGAGGTGGGCCTGAGGACAGCAAGGGCCAACCTGTCACGCGGCATCAGGAAGGCTAAGAGACAGTACTCCAGGAGGATAGCCCATCGTTTCAGCGACAGCAGAGACACAAGGAGCCTGTGGCAGGGTATTCAGACCATCACAGATTATAAGCCCCCTGCACGGACATGTGACAGCTCCACCCCCCTGCTGAATGAGCTGAACACTTTCTTTGCACTTACCCCCATCCTTATGAAGTGCTTTGAGCGGCTAGTCATGCACCACATTAAGTCTGTCCCCCCCCCTCCCTGGACCCCTACCAGTTTGCATATCGGTCTAAACGCTCGACCGATGACGCCATCGCCACCACCGTCCATTCAGCACTCACTCACCTGGAAAATAAAGACACTTATGTCAGAATGCTGTTCATAGACTTTAGTTCAGCATTCAATACAATCATCCCTCTACAGCTCACTCAAAAACTGTCACAGCTGGGACTCAGCACATCGATGTGCAACTGGTTGCTGGACTTCCTGACGGGAAGACCTCAGGCAGTTCGGTCGGCAGTAACTCATCCAGCTCCATCATCATGAACACTGGAGCCCCTCAGGGATGTGTGTTGAGCCCCCTCCTTTTCACTCTGCTGACACATGACTGCACACCCATACACAATAGCAATCTCTTCATCAAGTTTGCGGACGACACGACCGTAGTTGGTCTCATTAGCAACGATGATGAGACAAACTTCAGGAGCGAGGTGAGCCGCCTGGCTAGGTGGTGTGGCGACAACAATCTCTCTCTGAACGTGGAGAAGACGAAGGAGATTGTTGTTGACTTCAGGAGAATGCACACCCAGCACGCTCCTCTGACCATCAACGGTGTGACCGTGGAAAGGGTGAGGAGCACCAAATTTCTGGGTGTGCATATCACAGAGGACCTCTCCTGGACCGCCAACACCACAGCACTGACCAAGAAAGCAAAGCAGCGACTCTACTTTCTCCGCAAGCTGAGAAGAGCCGGAGCCCCAGCCCCCATCATGCGCACCTTCTACAGAGGCACCATCGAGAGCATTCTGACCAGCTGCATCACTGTGTGGTACGGCGCCTGCAACGCATCCTGCTGTAAAGCACTTCAGCGCATAGTGAGAACAGCTGAGAAGATCGTTGGTGTCTCTCTCCCACCCCTCCAGGACATTTATAACTCCCGCCTCTCCCGCAAAGCCCTCATCATTGCGTAGAGACCCCACCCACCCATCGCACAGCCTCTTCAGTCTGCTGCCATCAGGGAGGAGGCTTCGCAGTCTCCAAGCAAGGACCAGCAGACTGAAGGACAGCTTCATTCCCCAAGCTGTCAGGCAGCCCCCCCCGCCAGTTCTCCTCCCTTCATCTACCTCATTATATTGTCTCTCTGAGGAATTGGTCTCCCCTCTTACAGACTCTTTTTTTTTTTTTTTTCACACAGACTCTTTTTGCACACAGACTCTTACAGACTCTTTTTTTTGCACACACTCTTATAATTTTATTTTATACCTGCACTGACTTAAATCTGAAATTGCACTATTGTTACCATTGTTTGCACTATTTGCCATCGCCACTTTACCTCTATAATTCACTTTATCCATCTCTTTTTTCTTAATCTTTCTTCTGTTGTTGTTACTGTTAAAAAACTTTTTGTTGTTATTGTTATTGTTTTGTTGTTGTTAGGCACCTAGGGTCTGAGAGTCATAGAATTTCAATTCTCTGTATGTATGTACTGTACGTATGGCAGAATTGACAATAAAGCTGACTTTGACTTTGACTTGACTACTTGTATAATAAATTTTCACCATTTTAGGGCTTTAAACTTAACATAATTGTATGATCAATATTATCCCTTTTAATTACTTGTTAAATTATTGCGAGTTACCGCTCAACCACTATTATTCTTTATAAATTTGTCTTTGTTTGCTGCTTTCTCAGTTTGCATTATATTTATTTTAATTTATTTTAATTTTATTTGTTTACTCCAATTGCCTACCGCTATTTTTAGGGCGTTGTTTCCACTTATTTCACTTATTTTTTTAATTATTATTTTTTTTAAGTTATTTAAAAACATGTATCCAATTAATCAAGCCCTCTGACACCAGGCCAGTACCAGTACCAGGTTTATGTTCAGTGGTATGGAAATAAAACTAATAATCTTTGCTACATTTTATAATGTAAAGTCAGTGCTTTCACCTGCCCAGTGTCATACACAGTCTTGTGTACAGCAGAGAACCAGTTCCCTCAAAACATGAGAGATCCTGCCAGTTCAAAAACATATGGAGTGAAGCTGAATCTTTTCAGCATGGCCCAGCTGCAGTGAATACACCAGGAGGACTTTGCCAGCACTCTCCCCTCACCTCTGTAGACAGGGACCCGGTTTAGGTCAGGTTTAGTGCGGTAATTACTACAGAGCTGCGTCCAGCCCCCCAGGGACCAGAGATGGGAGTGTTTGAGCAGTCGTGTTTTCTTTGTGTGGCGGAGTCCTGCTATCGCATTACTGCACACATGCTGATGCAGCAGTGCCACATAACCCTACCCCCCAACCTACCATCCCCCCCTGTTTCCCTCAGGACCCCGATTTTCAGACAGCTACAAAACGCCCGCTATACCTCGTTACAGTTCAGTTCCAGAACTGACTGTTTGTTCTAACTCAAAGAACAAACGGTTTTTGTTTTCTCTTTCTTTCTATCGGCAGAATTAGCATTTGTATTTCCCTTTTTTACCCATCGTAACGGACCGAATTTGCCAAAGATCAAATGGTCTGACTGCAACTCTCCCCCGCTTGTGATGAATTTTTGATCAGTAGGCATAACCTGCGAAAGGCCCTTAAATCGGCCAAGGCACATGAAATATGAAGTCGGAGGCATTGGAATAGTCAAAAAAAAAAGAAAAAAAAAAACACTGTTGAAAACAGGAAATCTTCCAGTGGGCTTCTTTTATTTTCCTCCTGGTAGAAAGACGCTCATTGACGCTTTAAGAAATTGCTCCTCTGAGGTACGAGAATTTATTATTTTAGCATTTCAAGGGGGAGCCTGTAAAGTCAACAGCCGTTGCCGTTGTACATGATGATTTTTGTAATAATCCTGCTTTTATTAGTGGGAGTAGCGAGGGGCGGGTGACCTGTAGTCATAAATGCACAATTCATGTTCACACAAAAGCCGAACTGTACTCACTGATACTGTACTGTCTGTTTCTGACTGCCAGACACACATGCGACTGGAAAAGTGGTTGTGGTTGTGTAATGAACACAGTACAAGGCATATGAGAGGGTGTGTGTGTGTGTGTGCGTGTTTTCAGTCAGCAGAACTGTAGACTATATGTGAATATATGAGCGGGGTCTTTTATGACCTGCTGGTGTTTGAATAACTTATTCACAGTTGATTTGAAGTTTCTGTTCAGATATTTCCACAACTGAAAAAAACCTCTCATACAAAGCATAATGTGGTTTAGCCAAGTAGGGCATGTTCATAGATCAACAGCCATAGATCAACCAATCAACTTTTAGGGTTAGGTTGGTACTTGAACAATGTTATTTTCTTCTCATTTTAAGGGTATATTATCATTTTCTTTTCTTTTATACAAGTGATATTTTATTTGATATTTTTAAATGCATTTATTGTTTTATATTTTATATTATTTTAATATATTATATGTTATGTTATGTTATTTTCTATAATTATATATATATATATATATATATATATATATAAAGGTGCCCTAGAATGAAAAACTGAATTTACCTTGGCATAGTTGAGTAACAAGAGTTCAGTACATGGAAATCACATACCATCCTCCTTCATATGTAAATTTCGTGCGTGAAAAACACCACGGAAAAATAGGTGAATCTCAACATAACACCAACTGTGACGCAACAGTCAGGGTCATTACTATGTACGCCCCCAACATTTGCATGTTCAAGGCCAGGCGGAACTGCGCAGCCGAATCATCAGAAGTTCTGCAGGCATTGTGAAGAAACAAGCGTCAAGAGACGATAGCGAAAATGGCAGATCATGGAAATAAATGTTATGTTTCAGGCTGTGCAGAGGATGTGAGGACTTTTCATACCCTTCCCACAGGAAAAAAACTGTCAACAGGCATGGTTGATGTTTATCTATAACCGGATACCGCAACAATTTAATTCAAAGTTGTTAGTTTGCTCGGCCCAGTTATATCAAGCAGGCTTCGCTCAGCGTCTGATACTAGAGAAGGGGGCAATTCCAACTATATTCTCGCAAGCAGTAAGTAGTGATTTTATCCACTTCAGTACTCTACTGTCAAACTATACTGTACAAACATCATATTTACACGCTACCCTGTTCGCTGTTTAGAGTTTGTGTAGAGTTCTGTTTGTGAAAATGTTTTTACAATGCTAAAAACTAAGCTGTGACTGCTGACGTTATGAGTTAACGTGTAAAGGATAGTTCACCCTGAAATGAAAATAAAGCCATCTTTTACTCACCCTTCTGTTGTTCCAATGCCCTGTGTCCTTCTATCTTTTTCGGACCTCAAAAGCAGAAATTTAAAAAAATAGTCCTGTACGCGCTCCTCCCTATAATGGCAGTGAATGGTGACCAGACTAAAACATTACAAAAATGATATGCAATGTTATTTACGCAATGATACAGTGAGACGTGCGACATATATGGAAGTGTTCTGGAGGCATACTTAAGGTTTCGCGAGAAAGAAACCGTATTATTCAGTCAAAATACTGAGCTCAGTCATTAGCGTTCCTGTGAGTGCGTGCAAGCCACCAGCTGGTGCTTATGCTTACTATAACTGGCACTGTTGTCATGGTACCCAGGATAAGCACACGTAGGCACCATTTTGAGAAATCAGGCTCAATAGAAACCAATGTGAGGTATATGATAAGAAATAATACAATAATACTAATAATAGGTAAACCTCCTGAAGTGAATGTTGTGTACCGGTTGTCATGACAACATTGCGTGGTGGCTGCTGACGCACGGTGAAAAAGCCAATCAGAGCAGAACTCCACATTATTATTCATGACCCCTCCAAATAAGGCATAATTTCATTCTAGGGACAATTTCTAGGATTGTAAATGGACATGTAAAACCGTAACTGGACAATGTTTTCCCTTAAATAAGCCAAATACCTTCTATGTAGATTTCAGAGAACAATTTAAAATATTGTTTTAACTCATTCTAGGGCACCTTTAAAAATATAATATAATCCTTTTATTTTATATGTATTAATATGTTATTTTTTAATATTACATGCTTGCTCCTTTTTGGAGCCATTGGTTTAACCTGTTGATTTATTGTAATTGATCACAAGATAAAAACAATTATATTCTGATCCATTTTTATTTACTTAGATCAGATTTTAGCATTAAAAGGTTAAGAGTAACGTTTGTATCAACCTATTGTTTCAACCTCATATAACTTTAACTATTTCAGTAGTTAAGGTTGAATAATATGAAAAACAATGATCATAGGTGTAGAATACACTTTTAATAAAACAAAATTTCGTCCCTCACACACATTGGGGCACGTGTGTTCACGTAGGCTTAGAGGTTTTCATGAGCTAATCTGAATAAATGTAGGTTTAAATTCAGAGACATGATCATCTATGCATGACCTGATGTTTTATTCTTATTCAAAATGAGGTGATGTGAGCATTAAGGAGCGCTAAACACTCTCATGTAATCCATGTTTCATCCATACTCAAAGCCGGAGGGCACTCTCTCGCAGAAAGTCCAAAAGGGACTCATAGAGGTAATAACTTTCCAGGAAATCCTACAAAGGCTATCTTTGTAGAATAAAAAGCAGAAACATTTTGACTGATGAAATGTGAAGACAATAAACACTATAGCGACAATATATTATTAATGTGTTTTTCAAGCCATCTTGGGGTATTTTCATAACAGTAAAGTATATGGATAATGCAGTACTAATTGACATGCCTTTATTATAGTACAGTAGCTATAAAATAGTGATAAAATTATAAAAACATTTTTTACATAAAATCCATGATGACTTAATGCACAAGTGTTTTTAGGACATAAACCAATCATAAAATTATCATTAGGAAAAAAAAATTATAGAATAAAAGTGATTGGTTATTGTTCAGCGGTGTATTTGATGTCTTAGCCAGTTAAAAGCAAGAGAAGAAAAATAAAACCTGTCAATTAGACAAAGGTAAAAAAAAAAAAATTCTACTACACTTGACATTTCTGTCTCTCTCACTTCTGAAGTGATGGCTACGCCCAGACAATAAATAATAACTTATTAGTATCAGTTTGCTAGGAATATTGTTCCAGAAGAGCAAAAAAATGTTGAGCCAGGATCATGTCTGGCTAAATCACATCATGCAAGCACTCAAAACGCACAAAGAGCCAACAGGCTCTAATCCATCTAGTTAACCAGTGAGGTTTATTACAAATAGCCTGGCTGCTTTTGAAGATCCATTCTGCCATATGAATATCAATTACGCTTTTAATTCCAACCGGTCAGCAGAGATTCCTTTGACCTGCCGAGGTGGACATTTAAAGACCACACAAATCTGAAGCTAAAACACACATGTGGGAAGATTAATAAAATGAAAATGAATCTTTAAGAAGAACACCATATGATGAAATTAAAATAAATGTTTGCTTCTCTTCTCAGATGAAATGAAAGGGCCGCTCCGGAGCCATTACCTCTCTGAGTGACGTTTGGAGACAGTGGAGGCCAGAAATGACTCTCAGGCCAATGGGTATTTAGCAGACATAGATGAATACTGGCTGAACTTTCCAGAAATGAATAATTTGCCCTTTAGGACTATGTGCGTGCCTATGGATTCCAGTGATCCCTGAATGCACAGCAGAACAGTGTGGTATTAATATGAAAGGGCAGTGGTGGGCATTGACAATCCTGGACAGGGCTATGCCAACAAAAAAAATGCTCTTTCGAGAAGTGGCATGTCTGTTTTGAACAACTGGTGCCATATGAACGCCTGGCATCTGCTGGCATCCTTTAAACACATTTGCTTGCATATTGTGTTTGCTCTAAGCACATGATATCAGTTGCCTTAAAAGCCACAAGTGTGTCTGGAGCAACAGATATGAGGTGGGTAATTGATTAAATCACATTAAGGCAGATGCATTATGAGAATGAACATTAGATTAGCTGATTCAGAAATGGGTGGGGTGGCAGTTTTCATGGTGTTTGTTGCAAGGTGATCTAAACCAGGGTGCAAAAACAGCATATGTAAGATCTCAGACTTTAAAATATATAATCTTCAAATGTACTGGAACGCATCTAAACTAAAGAAATGCTATTAATAAAGCCCATGTCTAAATTTGCACCTCTGTTTCTGCAGATCAAGTGTTTGTTTTATCATCTCTAAAAATGTTCTGGCAAAAATGTCAGTTGCTTGGGCTTTTGCACCTACACAATATATGCATTTCTCAGATCTAACTTTAGAGATGAGAGTAATTGGTTCATATCAGCCTGGTTACTAAGCAATGTGCAATGAAGCCAGACCTCTGTACATTTCACAGTGGGGACCAGAGGCAAAATGTCAGCTTCAGAATAATTTGGAGGTCTGACCAGGCCAGTGTTTGATCAGCTCAAGTAAAATAAATAAATTAAAAAAAACGTACTGTTTAAGATTAGTTTCCCGAAAATGAAAATTCTGTCATCACCCTTGTGTTGTTCAAAATCTGTGACTTTTTCTGATTTGAACACGAAAGCAGAAATGTACAATAATATACCAATCACATTTATTTGCATGCAATTATAATGATTGGTGCCTGGAGCTTTCAATCTTAAAAAAAAAAGAAAAAGTGAAGTATCATAAAAGCAGTCCAACTTTTGACTTTTGCACTATATTCCAAGTCTGAAGATATAAAGAAGATATATATATATGTACATTCCAGAATTGTTGTATATGTTTGCATGTATCTTTCTAGTGAGTTTTCTCTCACTATGGTCACCTTTATCTTGCTCACTGGGGTTGTAAGGCAGTATTCTTAACGCAGTACATAAGCTGCTTACATACATTTATTGTGAAAGTTGCTTATACAAATAATTTTTAATTGAAAATGTTCTTCTTCTTCGGGTTTATACATCCAACATTAAGCATAGCCGATTTAAGTTTGGAAACAATATGTTGTATTTATAATGTCACACTTACTGCTTATCAAACAGTTGATAGATGGATTTTAGGAAGGGGGTCCCTCATAAAAGGTTCATCATATTTAGGGGTCCTTGGCATCATAAAGTTTGAAAATCCCTGCTCTAGCCTACGGAGGACTGTTCTTGTCGCCTAGCAACTGTGACAGCTGCCAATGATGAGTGAGAGTAACGTGTGTACTGGACTTTTTTGAAAGTTATATTAAACTGTCTGTAAACAAAACAAACTGTCTAAATATGGTCACCGTGGTCCATTTCTGTATATAAACTATGTAATCACATCTTGGTAAGATTTGTCAACATTTGAACCGATTTAAAGTTTTTATTTATACATTTGTGTCATTTGATATGTGACAAATGTTGAGTAAGTTGAAACCCAATACTTATGTTTAAAAGTGTAATTCGGCACTTTCTCTCCAAAAAATCCCGTCGTCACTGGCATGCAATGAATTCTGGGGTAAGAAAGGCCTTGAAGGATCCATCTGTTGTATACTTAATTTTACAGGAAACAAAGGACGAATTTGGAGGAGCCTTCGAATTGGGACAGCCCTTCGAAGGATGCAGCCTCTGAATTGGGATGCAGCTATTGAATCAATGAGCATCTATAAATCAATCATTCAGACCAGTTTTGTGAACTGGATAAATTGATTTATTTAAAAGATTCATAAAAAAATAAAAAAAAATAAAAAAATCACTCTGCTAAGGAAAATTAAGACCTCCAAAGATATTTTAGTGAATATCAAATTAATTTTGGTCTGTTTGTTACACAAAACTATTGTATGGTTAAGAAGACAGCTTGCGCAAACCCTCTTTTGGCATTTAAAAAACGACAGTCAGGATTTACTAAAGACACGCAGTGAAAATTTAGCGTGGAAAAGTCGTGGACACAGTTATTTTTGCGACT
This sequence comes from Paracanthobrama guichenoti, assembly GCA_018749465.1. Taxonomy (NCBI): domain Eukaryota; kingdom Metazoa; phylum Chordata; class Actinopteri; order Cypriniformes; family Gobionidae; genus Paracanthobrama; species Paracanthobrama guichenoti. The sequence goes on along the minus strand of CM031947.1, from coordinate 7,343,381 downwards.
GACCTTATTGCATATGCATTTGTTGGAGTTTCCCTTTGAGAAGCAAAATTTATGGGAGGAGAGTATTTAAATGAATCATGCAAGGTGCAATTTACTGTTATTTGCACCATTATTTACCACCCAAAAAAGCATGTTAGGTTATGTTATGTCTTAAACCAGATGCTAATTTGCACTGCTCTTGGTAGATTGCGTTGGTCATTATGGAAATAATCCGGCTGTGTCTGTGTCCACTTTCCACTCCCATCTGTGCTTTTTTGGAATTGCACTCTCACACTAATTTGCCCTGCATTGTAAACCCGAATAAATTGGAAAAACTCAAACAATTTGAGGTAATCCGTTACATACATTTTTTAAGTTAAGAAATTTCAAGTTTAAGCAAGCAGACCTTGCAATATTTGAGTTAGATATCTCATACATTTAATTTAAAATTATCATGTAATTTCAATAATCTTAATTTTTTTTATTAGTGGAAACTTGGTTAGATTTCAATAAAAAATCAATAAATGTAGCATTTATTGAATGCTTCAATAAATGCTACCTTGCTAATTGGTTACACAATGCTTTGGTAGCATTAGCATTGACATTTACATTTATGCATTTGGCAGACGCTTTTATCCAAAGCGACTTACATTGCATTCAAGGTACACATTTTTAGCATAGCATAGCACATGCTGAATGAGGACAGCAATATAATACATTTAACATATATCTGTTCTCAAACTAAGCTCATGCTCCCCACTCGTCACCATGATGACCCTACAAAAAACCAACTAAACAGAAAGTCAGAAAACATACTAAATCTCCCACTTAACATTAATCTTGCACAAAAACATTAAATAATTAATTATTAATTTTAGCATTTACTGTCCCTTTTGATTGTCATAGCAAACATGTTGGGAATTAAAATCCCAGCACAGTTTCAGTTAAATTTAATTTGGACTAAATTAAAAGGAACAAGTTCTTAAAATGTGAATAAAACAATGAAACAATTCAGATTACTTAAATGTGTCAGTTTTGTGAACTCAAAAGAAAAAGAAAGTTCTAAATACTCATAAAAGTTCATTTGATTCAACTAATTTGTTTAATTTGAGTTGGCTCTACTCAAACCAATTAATTATTTTAAGCATTAGGGTTTATAGTGTGTTTGGTAAATATGGCCCTTACAATATAATACACAAGTCATATGGACTGCTTTTAAGGTGGAACTTGACAGCTCCAGTCCTCATTTATGTTCATTCATATTGAAACAACTCACTTGAATATTATTCAGAAAAATGTCCTTTTATGTTCCAGGGTAAAGAGTAAATGATGAGTGAATTTGCATTTTAATTTCCTTTAACATTACCACCCAGGTTCGCAGGTGAAATTTCATCTGGCCTGACATCAATGGTCCCCTCTATCTCGGAACACAGGGAGAATTCTGGAATAAGAACATTTTCTCTTTGAACTTCCATTGAAGTTCTAATAGAACTTACGGGCTTAGCTGAATTCTAATGGATTGTGTTATCATCAGAGTGCTCTGTGATGTGAAGCAACTGTTCGTGTGTGTGTGTCTGCTCATTAAAGTGAGCAGACAGCCAGAGACAGGCTGGCTAGGGAGGAACAGAGAGCCGGTATAGTCCCCTGAGTCTACCCAACATGCCTCCCTCAGCACTTTTCACTGTGCTGCACAATGGAGCAGCCAGAGGGGATTCAACCCAGTAAGTCTCGAACACAGTCCAAATGTGCTCGCAACTTTCCTAGTTACGTCCCACAAGACATTTGCATAGCTCAACGTGATAATGTGACTTCAGCAGTGCGTTGGCCTTGGTTGTTGTCAAAAACACGAATTCGCAGTTGCAAATCATTGATACGTCTCATCATCTTCCGTGATGAGCGAATAATCCATCCCAGGCGACTATCCGAGCTGCTCCAAAGAATGAGAAATGGCACATGGTGCGGATTTATGTTTTTATCTGTGAATGACTGACTGCACCCTTGTACAATATTTAACAGCGTCCCTGCATATTCAAATCTAATTAAACATTATCAGATGGAATTAACATGCTCTCATCAATTTGTAATTGTGCAAATGAATTCTAAACACATTCTTCCCCTTTGAGCCTCGTAATTCTAGGCTTTCTTCTCGGAATCATCCCGGAGCGGCCACCCAGCTGCGTGTTTGTAAGTTTGTTTAAAATTTCTGCTGCGAAAATGGCTTTAAAGTGAAAAGTGCCTTTACAAAAAAAAAATGGATGTGCCACTCACAAGAAATCGTGTAGCATGGGCATGTAATTTCCTGCTGGAGCCACAGAGAAGTGTGTAACTCATCTCCTTCCGACATCTTTTAATGCCTTTCTCAGATGTTAATGAGTTTCGGTACTTTCTGCCAATATTGAAAAATACCACCCACGTCTCAAATACATCAGGCCCCTTCCTGCGTACCCGCATGAAAAAATCACTACACTTCAACCGGTTATGTAATGCCGAGTGACAGCTCGTCATTTTTGGAGACCTGGGTTCCTGTCAGACAGCCAATGTAGCGATAAAAACTCGCAGACGAGCAGGGAGATGTATCTGTACACAGCTTCAAACTTCACAATTCCATTTCACTGCTCATAACTTCTTATATGGTTCATTGACGACGCTATGACTGTTAATTGTATAGTCTAAACTTACTGTAGATGGAACATTTCTCTTGTGTTTTATTAATTGTGAGCACTGATGGAGTTTGAGTCTGGTGTTTCAGTGCATGAATGAGTGATGAACTAATCCAAAATGACACTTCAAAATGCTGCTGCAAAAACAGAGAGTAAATTGGACACCTGTGAAACACTACAGAGCCATTCATCAAGATGTCTCGCAGGGTTAATGAGAGAGGGCAGGAAGGAACAAAATAAATAAATAAACCTTTTATTTATCTCCTTGTTACATCTCTTCAAAGATTCACCCAAGGTGCCTCGTGTGGCAGGCGACCTATTCGCAGGTGCTGTATGTCAAGATGACAGGAGAGATTTTTAGTCCGTCAGATCTGTTACACAAAACCATTACACAGTCGGATGGGGTTCAATATTTCCCTAAAGACTTTCTTAAATAACCCTAAAACCTACGGGGTGCCATGTGTAACCTGACTAATTTCGTGGACTGCATGAATTGTAGTGTTTAATGGCATAATGCCATTTTATTGCAGCTCGTACACAGAAAAACAAAAGCCAGTTGTCAACAGAAATGTAAAATCAGCACTATGATCTCCAAAGAATGTGTACTTTGTAAAAGAAATGCGTACATAAAATAAAGTGCTGACCTTAATTAAATGCAACTGGCTTTTTCCTTTCTTTTTATGAAATAAATTGAAATTATAACTGCATTTTGTTATAAAATACTGTTACAAAGTTTGGGATCAGTAGTTTGGGAGGTGCACTTTTGGATGTTAAAATGCTTTGTCCAGGAAACCTGTGTGAAAACAGTCACTATTTTTGCAGTTCACTTTGCTGATGCTTGTGCCAAAAAAATGAGTCATTTCACAAGATTGAGTAGTTCGCCCTTAATCCAAGGACCTCATTAAATGGTTTCATTGCTCTGACATGATTAGATGCTGTTGGCTGGCATCTCACAACTGTAGATGCTTTGCAATCCATCAAGTTATTTTTCTGCACTCCTAACGTCACAGTACACAAATATCAACTCGCAGGGAAAGATAAAGAGAGGAAGGAAAAACAAAGAAAACCGCATATCGGATGTTTTGACATGGCATCTTGGGATATTGGCCCTTAGCTTCAGCTTTCACTGAAAAGGGCATCTGTTTCTTTTCAGGTGTTTATAAAGTGTTAACTCAAATGAGAACAAGCTGTTGTTGTGAAAGAGAATCCATCCTCTCCCTTCTGTTGTCAATGTTTGAGGTTATTTGAACTCCCTGTTCTGTGAATGCAACCACGACGCCTTTAGCAAAGATGCTATCATGCTCAATTTTAAATTACCCTTCTGGACGGCCGTATCTTTAGATGTGACGTGGAGGGAACAGATTTTACTTTCTTGGAAAGCCCTCACAGCACTCTCCATTCCGAGATTATGGACGACATGGTGCCAGAGCACTTTGTGCATGAAACTTCAAAAGTTGGGCAGGGCTCCATGTCAACTGAAAGATCTGAGCTAGTTTTTGGTGCAGAATGAAAAGTTGCCAGAACATCTCAGGCACTTCTTTCATATCTGAACTTATTCAAGCATTCAATGAATTCATCACCGCTTTGGCAGCAAGTGTAGTGCCAGACAGAAGGAATTACCACAGCTGTCCAAAGTATCCGTATCCTGTGAAACCTCCCAGCTTCCAGATGATGCATTAGTGATTCTCTTTGTAACACGCTCTTTCTTGCATGCGAAATGAGTGGCTTGGTGATTTCAGCATTGGCCAAAGAGTTGTGTGAATAAGCAAAGCTTAATTAGGCCTCTACATGCTGTGCCAGATACACGCTGTTTACCTAAACCCAACGACTAAAACAAGTTGTCATCAGCATTCATTTCATTTGAAAGTGTGTCTCTGCATCAGTATGACGCCAAAAATCTGCAGAAACCCTTCAACAGTAACATATTTAGCTTCCTTATATCCTGCAGTGGTACGCAGTCCTTGATCTTCTTGTTTTTCTCCATTTCCATCTAATTCTGCAGCGCTGAGCATTTTTTCCTCCAACCATATATTCAAGCTGCCTAGTGCTACTTTCTTGTTTTCATTTAATTGCTCTAGATTAGCTTATAGCTACGCTTGCAATAGCTCTGCTATCATCTTCCTGCTGTGCACTAGTGCAAGTCAATTCCAGGTCTGTCATCCAGAACTGAGCGCGTTGGCTCTCTCCCTGAACTGTAGCTGAACCTGGCAGCGTTTCTCTTTCGGCTGCAGGTAAATAGAGTTAGACGACAGACACGGCTAGCCTATCCACATCACTCCTGGGAGTCAGACTGCTATGGAAATGCTCTAGTCGCTTTAGATTTATTTAGCTGTTAGGACAAAGTTAAGACTTGAAGTAAAAAATACACTAAGATCATCTGCGCCCATGTTAAATGATGCATTTGATGAAATGATGCATTTCTGATGTATGCAGCCATGTGGGACTTTTTGGTAAATGCCAATAGATTATAATTAATTGATTTTAATGTTATGGTCGAAAAACAAAAACAATATGAGGTCCATATTATAAAGTGAAATAGATCATTTTTTAAAATAAATGAATAAATAAGCCTTTATATCGTAAAGAATCTGGAGTTTAGAACTTTACAATTTTAAAGGGCAATTTTACAGATTTAAAAAAAAAATTAAATAAAATTACATTTACATTTATTGATTTTGCAGACGATTTTGTTTCCAAAGCGACTTACAATTGAGGAATATAGTGTTTATTCATTGTGAAGAGGCAAATAAACACAAAAAGTACACATAAAGTTTCAGACATTGATTAGAGTAGCATAAACTAGACCTGGGAGGGATTCAAGAAAAGTGAAAGAATAGATAGAGGTTAAGTGCTCACTGAAGAGATGAGTTGTCAGCTGTCAGACTGTTACAGAATTACAAATCTACTTGACATCTCTTTGTATAAGAAACATTTGTGTCAAAAGTAACTTATATTAATCTGCTTTACCTCACATAAGAGCACATCATTACAAAAATACTTTTACAAAAATGTTTTTACATTTATAATGTTACTACACTCTTACTACAATGTTCCAAATTGTTCCAAATGGGGATTTTCACAGTAATGCCATAAAAGAACCTTGTCTTGTTTGGAATATATCAGTAAAAAGTTTTGAAAAGTGTGATTTTTTTATTTTATTTTTTTAAATAATCTAAAGAACCTTTTTCCACTATAAAGAACTGAGAAGACTATAAAGAACACTATGAAGCACAATGAAAAGGTTCCATGAAAGTTAAAGGTTCTTTATGGAACCATTAATGCCAATATTGTCATGGTTCTGTTATTTTTGGACTTTTAGTTTGTTTATCTTCAGTCACATGTTTCCTTTGTTCTAGTTTCCTGCCACTCTTTAGACACTATGGTTACTGATTATGATTATTCATTCTGTTCACCATGTTTTTTTTTTTGTTTAGTTTTTTGGGTTTTTACAATAAGAATGGTAAAAGTGGTTCTAGGTCTAATTATAACCTATATAGTTGTGAAGTAATCCATTTAAACTCTTTGCAAATAATATTTTTTAAATATGCACACTTGTTTCTATGTATGTTACTGTGTGTCATTAATCATATTCATCGTAAAACAGTTATCAAATACTGAATGTTAAATATCTAGCCACGCACACGCACTCTTTCACTGTAAAAACTAAAAGCGTCTCGTTTGAATTCACTCTAATCTTCCGTGAACATTAAGCCCGCCTTCTTTGATCTGATTGGCCATCATTTTGACATTGACAAACACTGTTAGACCACTGAGGCAGAACAGAAAGATAAAAATCTAACTTATTAAAATGTATGCCATCCTAACGTGTGGATTATTAAAGCCTTTTTTGAACCCGATCTTCATCCTCCTGTTCTTCCTACAACTCTTCCATCATTTGAAATGGGAAAACGTATATATTTATTAAAATATATTGATCAGCTGATGCATTGAACACAGCCCTTGATTAGATACATTGAATATGTTCATTACATGTTTTAATTTAAGTTTAAATAAGTTAAACATTTTATTTTCTCATACAGTTGATTTATTTTTATTATTTTTTTATGATACAAGATAAAATCTTTTTTGACCTGAAAAGAAAGAAAGAAATGTATACAGAAATGCATAAATGTATCAACAAATTGTGCGTAGTGGGCCCCCTTGATCTCAAAGATGATTTAATGACTAACATTTTTGTTTCGGTTTTGGCTTCCGATATGGAGCGAAACACGAACAAGTGTAGGCTATTTTAGGGTTCGGCCGTCTGCTTAAATGCACAATACACACAAAATGATGTAAAAATGCCCATCTTGGTAAGTTTTCATTTAAACGCAGTTGGTTATGTCTTAAGTGAACATAAAAAGTTGGGAAAGTAATCGAATTCTTGTCATGACATTAGATCTGTGCATTTGGTCTTAAAGTCACAGCAGCCTCATAAACCTGCTGCTGTCTGTGTCATTAATGTTACTCAAACAAAAGAAAACGAGAGAATCATTCACTGCTCTTCACTGAATAACTTTAGTAACTTTAATAAGAATCAATGTATATTTAATTCATACAGTGAAGTCTATATGTGACCCGTGCTGGCAAAAAGAGTCGCAATGAGCAGATTTTCAAAAATTAGTTATTGTTAATTTCACATCTCTATTAAAAACCTCTTAAAATGATGTATGATTTGTTTGAATCGGACTACACCTGTTTGAAGCCGTTAGAGTCAGCAAAGTCAATTTTGAGAAAAATCGAGTTAAAGTTAAGACCTACTGTGCCGCACGGATCTAAAATAATGTAACACATCAGATGTTTCCTGATGTTCCCCAACAGTTAACCAAACGTTCACATAAGACATAACATAATGTTTGCTTGAATACTCGGCAAGACAGATATTTTAAAATACAGTAATTCTGTGTATATGTGTATATCGGCATTGTACGCTGTGTGAGGCGTCTTTGTGCGCACGCTTTAGATCTGTCATTAAAGGTGCAGTAGTAGATGTGGTAAATGCTAACTTTAGCCTGATAGCACTGAAAGTGCACAATCCCATCCTCCCTGCAAATCGTCCAAACCCAAGCCTCCTGAAAGCATGAATGCGCACAGCCCAAAAGACATGGTCATTCACCGGTGAGAAAACTTTATAGTACACTTAGTAACAGTAATACAATACCAAATGTGAACACATTTTTAAAAACTGAATTTTTCAGGAGTTCACACTGCACAATTATCAAAGTAGTCAGATCACTGCTCTTTTCACACTGCACGGCTATATGGGGTAGCATTCAGTCGCTGCTGTGTGCACATTACACAATGGATCGACGACAGGGGGTTTCACATTTAATGACTGTACAATAGGAAGAAATGCCGACAATTCTTTCTCGTCCGCAAACTAAACCAAACACAGCACAAGATGTGACAAGGAAACAACGCAAGATCACGCGTGCCTCAGACCGGAGTTCTTGTGGAAGACTGGAATTGATATTAAAAATAATGACTCATCTGCGATCCTCTCAGATCGCGTCTTTGATAACTCACACTGCGTGACTGTAACTCGTGTGAACGAGCACCGATTTGCCTGTGATTTCTGGCATTTGGCGGCGATTTCACAAAACCTGTCAGCGAGTCAAAATCGGGGCTAAAATCGTGTACTCTGCATAAGATCGTTTTCATGGACAAAGGAAAGGTACTCCTCTCAGAAAACATAAAAATAAAGATACTTTTTGGAACATTGGGATCGCTAGACAAGGGCTTAATGAACACATTTTTGTGAAAACCTCAAAATATAAATTTTTCACTTGTTTTTTTCTGTAACTCAAAATTATCCTGTGTGCATTCCCACTCACTTTGCCAGCACGGTCACATATACAGTGTTTTATTTTTCCAATTGATTACTTTATTAAATTTCTGTATAGGCTAGGCTAAATTGTTTCAGATTGTTTCAAATTGTTGCTAGACTGTTGGTTGACAGTGAAACTGCTCTGAAAGAACATATTAAGGGTTTAGGGGTCATTTTGGGGGGTTTTATAAACGCATTGACAAGGGCCACCTTACAAAGTTTTGCTTAGGGCCCCCAGAAGTCTTGGACCGGCACTGGGCCTGTTGCTGTAAAAGTGGCTAAATTAAACGATACTCTCTTTTTTTCCTCTCTAAAGCAGAGAGAGATCTTTACTGTAGTGTGCATCACTATAGCTTGTGATTAAAGGCATTTAGTGCATTACTATTGCCCAAATGTCAACAATATACAGGATTGTGCATCGCAAGGTTCACAGATCTGAGGACTGCCTTCTCTTATGTGCATTTCTATGCATTCACCTAAAGAGTAACTCTAACCTTGTTAGTGACGTTGTGTGGTCATATACTGTATTTTCACTATCATGACTGTGCATGCTTTCATTTTAGGCTTAAATTAGAGCATATGAGCAGTAGTAATATATCTATAGCTGTAGCTTTGGGGATTGGACCTCTGGACCCCATCCTAATGAGTGTACACCTTACCTCTTTGTCCTGGCCTAGTTTCCACATTTGTCTGCTTCCTGTGCTATATTCCAAGCTGTGCTTGTTCCACATGACTAATACAACCTTGCTGAAACAGGAACTGTGAATAGAGACAAAGTCAACTCTCACTCAAAAAGAGATTCTGCATTTCAGTAGAGTGCTGAAAGCATTT